>JARVGV010000412.1:28992807-29019361 GCA_031762435.1 Hypsolebias longignatus | reverse complement strand
AAAAAAAACATGTTTAACAAGGCGTTACGGCTGCCATGTGGTTTCAGTTTCGAGTTACAGCCGAAAATCTGGAGTTAAGGCAGCCATGTGGCCGTTACTCAGACTTACGGCAAATCGAGTTACGAACGGGCCGTAGGAACGGATCTCGTTTGTAACTCGGGGACTGCCTGTATTGACATTTGCCATCTCCACATCATTGCAATCAGTTTTTTTTATTCACAATTTGTTTAGTGTCCCAACTTTTTTGGAATCCGGTTTACATTATTGTCTGTATGTCTAAAACAGACCTCACTTGAAAATGAGTACTGACAACTCAATGAGACTAAACTGTATAAAGGTTGAATGAAAAAAAAAAACTCTTGTTTCTCTGCCATTGGAAATAACATGATTGGAATTCAGTGAACCACATTAAGACTGTTTGAATCATTATTCTCTTCTCTGGACTAAAAGCTGTGTGGTACTATTCTGGAAAAATAAAAGTTAAAGTATTAAATTAGCTTCAGCTTACATTCATCTGAGTTCATTAACCGTACAGCAGCGTACATCCCACATTCGTTTGTTCTGTGCTACATGTGGAATCAAACGGGAGGTTTTTAGCACTAAGACCTATTTTCTAACTGCATGCATATGGAAATGAGTTAACCAGATATACTGCAGCCAGAAACATTTTAACTCCATGGAAACAGCAAATCCATACCTGCTCTGAACGCTCGTGACCCGGCTCTTGATTTCTCAGAGTCTCTCATGTCTCACTCCTGAAGATGAAACATTCTGTTTGGGCGACTTCTAGTGTGACTGAATCCACAAAAACTTTCAGAGAAACAACTTTAAAAAAAAATAAATAAATAAAAAAAAGCAGAGAACAATAATTAACGGTTCCTCTTGTGTCTCAAAGATCTCTATTGTCTGAATTATGCCTCATTTGAAGGACTTTGAAAGATATTAATAATGAAAAAAACAACTAACTAAACAATTTTATCAGAACACGAGTCAAATGTCTGCTACAGCCAACTAATCCTAAAAAAATACAAAAATATCTAAAACCAAGAAAAAGTTTTGGATTATCTAATAGTTAGTGTGTTTACAATTTAACCATTTCCATTCTTTGAATCAACTGTCGGTTAGTAAAATATCTCATGAACCAAATTTAATGAAACTTTTCAGAAATTAACCATTGGATCTACAAATGACAGACTCCAAATTAACCAAATACAAGATGGCTGCCAGCCTGTCATTGCAAATCAATACTAGTCAACTGAAGAACATCTGTACCTCAATTTATTTTACTAAAACTGAGCTAAAACCTGGTCTGGTAGTAGATGAGGGTCATTGCCAACACATACTCTGAGCGTGACATCTGGTGGTTTTACACGAGATCGTGCATGACTGTCATGGTCTGATCAAAATGTCTAACACTGCACCATTTCTCATTATAAGAATATTTAGATTTAAATATTTGGCATGGAAATAGTGGATTATATACATATTTTTTTTAGTTATGCTAAGACTTTAGTTATCCTTGGAATGCTACAAAAAGTTTGAAGCACAACAAGTTTGAGTTTTTTGTCTTATTGACATCACATTTATTGTTTGCACATTTCAGTACAACACTGATGCAAAAGTGACAAGATGATCCTTTAAGTATAATCCAAGTAAATGAAATATTCCATGAAGATCATGATGTTCTGTAGAGTCTGAAAACCTGATTCTGTAATGGGTATGTGCAGGATCACAAAACCACATGGGTCTTGGATGTTTCTTACATGAACATGACAGTAAGGTCTGTGAAACGACCAGATCTGAGCCGTGTACGTCATGTTTGCAGTGAGGAAGAAGGTGAAGCAGAGAGGATTACTGTGCAGCTCACATCCGGTCAAAACTTTGAAGCACTTGGTGAATTTTCATGGGAATTTCAAAGGAAAATTTTACACTTTTGTGGTAGCAGAGCCATATGGGAGGGCTATATATTATGGGATATATGCTTTTATATTAGGTTTGAGAGACTGCTGTCAGAAGCCTAGATTTGCCATTTTCTGTACGAACAAATAAACTTAAAAAAAAAAAAATATTTAGGCACGTCTAAATTTGGAAATTTCTTAGTGAGTGGTCTGTGTTTGTAGTGGGGGACACACAAATTATACACTGGAATAATAAAGTAAAAATCTAACTTCTCCTCTTTAGTGCCACAAAACTTTAAATAATCTCCAAGTTCGGTGCCAGGTAAAAGACAAATATACACTTTGTGTTTTATTTTATTTTGGCTCATGTCTTTTGCATTGACATTAATTGAAAATTCTAATTAAATGTGTGTAAATATGTTCCACAGGGTTCTGGATTTGGACCAGTCTTGTTGTATATGTACAGTACATGCAATTGTTTAAATAATATGAATAGTTTAGCAACGACATGTAGCACAATCATATTTCCATTGTTTTACAGATGATAACCAGCTATACATGTCCTTAACAACTGATACAGATACAGACAACATTAATACCAGGTTGCCAAACATAGTCATACTTTTAACTTCCATGGAGAAGGAGTGAATTCTTCTGGGTCCACAAGGCTTCATTCACAAAGCCCTTAAAGGACAAACATTGTCATATGTCAACCTCCTCATTATTTCATATCACAAAACTCAGCCTTTGTGCTCTCAGAAGCTCAGACTTGGACTATTTTTCAGGCTGCAGTCCTGAAGTACACAAGTCTGCCTGTTCTGCATTTGTTTTAACTAATCTTAAAATCTATCATTTTTTAATTTAGATTTTCCTTGATTTAATTTATTTATTATTTATTTTATATATTTTATCCAACTGCATATTATTATTATTATTATTATTTTACTTCTGCTGGTTTTTGTCCAGTTTTCTCAAATGTTTTTGACTCTAGTTTAGTTTTCCTCTCTTTAAATCACTTTGGGTTACTTTGAGTTTTTTTAAAAAAAACCTACACAGTAAAGACTGATTTGATTTGTGCATTGTTTGGGCACCGCAGGCTCCGTTTAAAGAATATTAAGTGTAGTTTGTGTTTATACAATCATGTTGAAGAACGCACCATAATGAAATGACGAATGGAGAATAAACATTTATTTTCTTTGTAAATTGGCTGAATAATCTAGCTCTAAATAAAAGGCAATGGGCAGTGCAGTGGTACTGTAATGTCGATATGTTTTAATCAAATGTACAAATATTCATTCTGACCTCATGAAAAAACTGCATTATCATGATAAAAGGTCAGATTGTGTCTTCTGAGTTACTGAAGTGGTTTTAAAGGGAGACTTTCAGTATTAGTTTGGTATTCTTTGCATGCATGTGTGTTTTAGCTTTCCTGTGAATGTTTTAGATTAAAACCACAGTATTTAGGTGTGAATAACTTTAAGATGAGAGCAGAGCCTTGTGGGTAGGGGTGACATTTGGATAGCACGTCATATCCTGTGTTCATCGTCACAGAGAGCTGTTTCATATCCGTACAGCAGAAGGAAGGAGGGAGGCACTCCGGAAGGTTAGTGTTCTCAGTAATCCCTGCCCTCAAATCACTCGGCTCTATTAAACACGGTGACCGTGGTGAGAAAAACTGTGCAAGAGAATATGATTTGCAAAGAAATAATATGGCAGTGAGTCCCCTCTGCTGGATGGATGATAATACAGAATCAGTGAGATGACAAGTGACACAATAGACAGCTAAAGTGTAATTGGGAGGCCATCTCCAGAAAGTAATACAGCTGATTTTGCATTTCTATTTCGTCAAAATGGTGCGACGTCTCTCTCTACTACGATCCATCTCACGGGAGTTCTCATCCTGAAAGACTTGGCTTCCTGTAAATCCGCAGTCGGAGCCAAGATAACGTCTGTTGTCTCGTTCAGCTGCGTGAAATTGAATAAAGTGATGGGAAATAGATGGAGAGGAACGCTGGGACTCACTGGGAACAGATACGACAAATATATATATAGAGAGACATTTCCTTACTTTTTCATATTCACAAGGACAGAGAGAGTGGGCGGAGGGACACGGACGTGTGAAAGCTGATTAAATTACTGCCAGAGGTGCGATGTGTGTGTTTGTGTGTGTGCGTGTGTGTGTGTATAAAGGATCTGAGACAGTTTATCTGAAGTTTGAGCCTCACGCTACAGAATCCCATCAAGACATTGTTGGTCGTCCTGTGCAGCGTTGTTAAAAGAATATTTGTGTGCAGAAACACTTGTTTGCACGTGCAGCATGTGTTTATTTGCTGGCAGAGCCTCAGTGATCCTCCAAGGACTCTTATGCGTAAATTATGGGACATATTTGCTGACATATGGTTCAGGCACGGAGCTTTGTTTGACTTCTAATTTCTGTCAGAATATTCATCATGTACAGCAAACTTCGAGACAAAAAGGTTTGTTTTTTGTCCTTTTTCTACAAGTGTATAAATTCATTCATTCATTCAACCTTTATTTAAACAGATAAGTCACATTGAGCCTCAAACACTCATTTACAAGTGAGATCTGTTGGACAGACAATAAAAGTGGTGAAAAATGACACATAGGGTTTGGAGACTAAATAAATTCCTAACACATTTTTGACCTCTGACCTCTGCTTGAAGGTCAAAAATGTGGTAATGAAAAAAATCTTGCACAAACACACATAATGACGCTGACAGGGGAGGGGACTCAAAGGCGGTGGGCAGCCAGCACGCAGATCTGATCACTGTTTAGATCTTTACTATTTATACTTTTTTATTTTTTTTTATGTAACTGGGACCCTGTGTACACAATTTTGTTCCAAGACATGTACCACATGTGGTGCGTATGACAAATATAAAGAAACTTTGACTTTTAGATATGACATGTTTTAAAAGTCCCTTCACTTCCAGTTTTAAAGAGAACACTTGAGGTAAAATAATTAAAAATATATATATACTGTAATTGAAAGTTTTGGTGTGCACTCTTTAAATGTTGGAAGGGTTTTGGATAAAACCTTAAATCCTACAGCTAATGTACAAGTTTCATCTGATCCAAAAAAATGTTAAGAGAAGTTATTTACTATGGCTTTGGCTTTTTTTTTAATTTTTTTTTAGACATTATAAATGTTAGTATGACAACTGCCAATTTAATATTCCATTCAAAATGTCCAAAAATGGGATAAAAGTGTGATCAAAATAATAAATAAATACAAATAAAAATGCAATATGTCAAAATGCCAGTTCAGATAGGTAAAGCTCAACTTTCTGTGACTTATTAAAACTTTTAATGATGTCTCTACTATGACTGAGCTGCAGAGCTGCAAAGAAGGCTGAGATTTCTTAACCACAATCTAATTGATCCCTGTTAATATGTCCATGTAGTTTTTGTGTTTTGTGTCTGCTATCAATACCTAAAACACACTATTCCTGCTGAAGCTGAAGGTTTTGATGTAAAAAAAAAAATACTTTTTATTGTTTAAAGATGTTGAATGAGAATAAAAGAAGAACAATAAAACTTTTTGTAGGCTCTGAAGTGACAGAAGCTTTCAACTTATCAAATGCAGCACATATAAAATGTCTAATTTGTATTTAAAACAAGATTTAAAAAATCCTTAACCAAGACTGATTTATATACAATGTACTCTTATTTAAAGTAAAAAACACACCAGGTTCTAATTAGATTTCTTGTTTTAAGAAGTAAATCCTGTTTGTGCTCATCTGGTTCTAACATTAATGTAAAACTACTTCAGTTATTGAGTCGTGCATCCAGGCCAGACTTCACCTCGACAGAAACACTTTTTTTTTTTTTTTTTTTTTTTAGGGTGGAACTTAGAGTCAATTAAGTACAGCAAATTAAAGCACCAACAGCTGGTTCAATCTGTCCATTGCACTGTGACAAATTGTATTTCCTCTGATTCATTGGGCTCTGCTGCAAAGGGTTTATTTTAGCATCAGTGTTCATAATGTTCAAATGAATGTCTGAGGCTTTACAGCATCTCATCAGAACAAGTTCTTTAATAGAGCCACTGTCGTCAAATTACACAAACAGACCATCAGTTTATCTGAAATGTTGCCTTGAAGTTATCAACAGTTGGACAGAGATGACTCCCTCCCACCTGCTCATTTTTATGAGAAAAAAACAAACAAACAACAAAACAAGAAAAATCCTCCCTTGGCTCCCAAAGACTCGATAAATGTCAAGTCTTCATTCATGAGACGATGGTCTTTCTACAGTCAAAGGTGCCGTACACACTCGTTTCACCTCCAAAACACTGATGAAAAAATATTAATGATAAATTCAGAGAGGAGAAGCATGGCACCTTCAGACCTCGCTAAAAAAAGCTGTCGTCACGCAACATTACTTCCATTAAATTAAGGACAAACAGCTAAATCTGAGAAACCTCGCCTTCCAGTTCCCGTCCACACAGACACACAAATACACACTTATACACAAACACAAACAGGCACACACAGATACTGACTCTTTTTGTCTTTAACTGCTTGCTGAACTTGACTTAATGGCCGAGCGCACGCTGCTGAAGCAAAAAGTCAGGGCTTTGCTCCAAAACACACGTGAATGCTCAGAGGTGGAGAGCAGCTCCATCTGCTCACGTACACGTCCATCTGTTGCACAGATTCACCCTTTCCATCTACATTATTGTCGAAACTGGACTCTTTGCTCCGATTGAGTAACTGGGCCCACCTCACATTAATAATCTAAGTGAAGCAGTGGGCCGACAGATCCTGACAACTGAAGCAGGTGGCTGCAGTTCTGCAAAACATTCTCAGCTGACAAAGAAAAATCTTATTTCAGCTGATAAATACATCTAAAGTCATCGATCTTTAAGTAAAATAAATTATCATTTTTTGTGATGTATAAGTCACAGTTTTTGCAAAAAAAAAAAAAAAAGGCATGCCTGCGTCTTACAGCAAAGTGACTAATATGTTGTCCCCCCCCCCCCCACCCCGTATTTATAAACCAATTTTTGGCTGAGATCTGACTATTTCATTCATTATGACATGGATAATATTGAACACTACCATTTTCAGCCACTAGAGGGTCCTCAAGAAATATGGCAATTCAAATGTCTCATTAATATTTACCATTTAATAGGTAAAAGTGGCTATTAATGAGACACTTGGCTTGCCATAGTGGCCACTTTCATATTGTGCCGGAACCCCTGGAGCAAACGTGAGATCAGCTTCATTTTGCTGCACCGCCCAGGCGAAATGCAGCTGATCTGACCATTAAAGTGCATTTATTAAGGAAAAGTTAGACTGCAATGCACCTTTACTGCAGTATAATGTCGAGCAAACAATTGTTTTTAGGTGGTTATTCTGTTAAATTTTGAAGAAATGCACAGCGAGTTGTCCCTCTGCACGCTCCTGCTTTCACAAATTGGCTTTGAAATGCAGCTGATTTCACTGTCAAAGTGCATTTATGAAGAAAAAATTCAACTGAGACACCTTTGCTATAATTTTGAGCAAACAAATAATTGTTTTTAAGTGTTAATCTTGTTAAATTCTTGTTAAAGTCATCCTGTGCACAGTCCAGTGGCAGTCAATTAATTTTGGCACAACACCGGCTCCCATTTCTGGGATGTTTATGTTTGGGGTTTTTTCTCCACTTTATTAGACATACGTATTTGGACTAATGTGGCTTATACGACAGTGCAACGTGTACAGTGGCAAGTACAGTATATTTATTTTCTTAATAATGAAACTAAATCAAAACTAAATATGTGAGGAATAAGAAATATGTGCATGTGATTTATTTATTTTTTTGTTATTTCACAAAACTTCTCACATCACAACAAATGCATTCTCTGTTCCTGTGTATAAAACTAAAACTCAGATGGGACGAAACAAGTACTAATATCACGTTCTGCCATGTTTTGGTGGGTGATCATGTCATTGTCTATGTCTGTGACAGTGTGTGAGTATCTTTGAGTGTCTGTTAATGAAAATATCTCACAAAATTCTGGACTAGTTTTATGAAACTTCCAGGCATCTACAACTGACCAACTTCAGGAGACAAGATAATTCAAGATGGCCTCGGCAAAAAACAAACAAGTCTTTACAAATATCAGGCCAAATATTGGTCTGGTAGTAACTGAGAGTCATTTCCATTAAATATTCTGTAATGATCTGTTGAGTTTTGACTCAGGGATGCAGACAGAACACACCAAGCAAAAAAATAAAAATTAAAGGAATTATTAATGGAACAAAACAAAACAAGCTGTAAACTAGAGCCTGACTTATGGACATTTAGCTTATCATCAATGCCAATACTGAGAGGGGATGCTAATGCCAATAACTGATATATTGGTTGAATGTGTTTGTTTATTATTCACCATAAAGTTATCAAGTGTATTAGATAAATATAAATTTAACAAGGAAACACCCTTTCCTATCCATTGTTTAAACGTCCCGTCACATGTGGTGAAAGTCTATTGTCCTAGTCTAATAGTATTTTGAAAGCAGCAGCATTTATTTATTTTTCTTTGCAGTGAAGTAAAGATTTCAGACAAACAACACATTTCATTGAGGACAATAAAGATAATGTTACTAACTTTGATATATTTTACATTTATGTTAGATTCATTGTTCTGGATACGGTTTTGCTAGGCAACAGCCTATGCTAGGTTATCTAAATGTTAGCTTGCTAACTTTATTGGCACATTGCTATAGACAAGTGGGTTAGAGGATTGAAGATAATTTAGTATTGCTGTTTTTTTTTATATATTTTGAGATTAGTTAAAATAAACTTTCCATGCTCTGTTCAGCAAAATATGCTACACATTATTGTTCCCTAGCTGTGCTGAAAGTGAAAGTGAAACTTAAAATGCATGGCCATGACATGAAAGTAGTCTTCACGTGCCCTCTGCTGGATACACTGTACAATTACATCATTTGCAAGTAAGAACACTGCTCATTACCAGCATTTCAGGGATGAAAATGAAACTAACAAGTGTTTATATTGGTGTAAAATGGGCAAATTATCACAGATACTGATATGTATCCAAACGCCTGTATCAGCCTAAAACACTGGACGAGCTGTGACTGTTGAAGACTAGCTGGCAATTAAAACTTGTTAGAAAATAAACATGTTTCCCCGTACAGTTTCAAAGGTGAACCATGTTTAATATGTCGATGACATGTCACTGGACTGAGCTGATAAAAGTTTTACAAACAAAGAAACATCCACATATCTGTGCTTTCACAAAAACAAAGTTATATTTCTGAGGTGTGATAACTTCAAGATGGTTCTTACTTAAAGAAGTGGGACAACAGATTTGATTTTGCATAAAAATGGTAAATTTTAATATTTAACTGCAAATTAAAGCCATTTTCGCAATGAATGCAAAGTTTTTTAAGTAAGTAAAATCACTATGTTAAGTCAAAATGTAAGTTTTCTACAAATTATGATTTTCCCAAACCTGCATTTGCTTCAGCAGTACATCAAGACATCCATGATTTGTGCTTAAAGCTAACAAAAAATAAAAAAATAAATAAAAACTGTAGTGAAGAAGTTCAAATAAATCAGATGTAAAACTAAAACAATAAACTAACCTGTGCAAATTAAGAGCTCACGCTGCTCTTTTACATTTTCATGATAAATTAAATTCCTAATCCTAAAAAGGACCCTTGTAAAAGTAAAGCCTAAACAAATACATCTTGGAAGTGAACTAATCCCAAAAAAATGTTTGGATTAAAGCCAAACCACAGTGTGGAAGCAGCACAGGATCATAATTTATACGCATGAAAAATGGATCGAGTCAAATATAAATTCCATTACCCGTCTTTGCAGATGTGGCTCATGACTCATTTGTTCTCTTACCATGTGCAGCAGGAACATTTTTAAAAGCTGTATCATGACTAAATACCACATGGAGACCCCGGGTTTTCCATTATTTAAAGGCGGGTGATATTTGACATGTTTTGTAAATTTGCTGGTGCCACATTTGTCATTGTTGCGAGGGGAAACTTCGACATATCTGCCCTCCGCTGAGCCTTTATCACCGTCAGCAGGGGTGCCGCCAGGTTCCCTCAGAGTAAAAATCATTTTGCTTCTGTAAAGCTCGAGCACAGCAAGAAAAATGGCTGCTGGCAGTGTTTAACTGGATCCATTTGTGCATGAGGGAATATTACAAATAAATAAAAAGCAATCATAAAACTGGGAGATATTGACACGTATATTGCTGCTCTATGCTTGTGAGAACAGCACAGGCTGAGTGTGAAGAATAATCATCTTTACTGGAGAAGGGAATGATTAACGAGCCTCCCACCACTGACACGACTGTAAAAAAGTAAGAGCACACATTTGGTTGCCTGCTCACATTAAGAGCAGGATTTAAGAGGCACCAGCAGCTGTGTGGGATGGTTGAAAGTTAAGTATTGTGTATTGTGTGCATACACGTGGAAACAACACGTCTCAGTGGATTGTCATTTGTCTGAGACGTGAACTAAAAAAAAAAAAGTGACACTCCCGACATGAAAAATGAAAAGCTGCATTAAAAACAGGAGTCAGGCTCAGACGCGTCTCATTCATAATATAGACACTTCAATAATTTGATAACATCAGCGGGGAGAAGATGTTTTCTGTCTCGAGTCAATCGGGTATTCAGATTGATAATTTGCCAAATCTGCAGCCGGTTTTACAGATAAGGGCAACTCATTTATTCTTTCTTCGCTCTCTTGTTTTGTTTTAGCTCTTTTTGGGTTATTTTTTTTTCTGAGAATCTAACAGTCTTATCATCGCTCATTAAAACGCTCGTTATTCAAATAAAGAGCAAAAATATGTTGATACACATGCACACACACGCTCAGCAGCATTCTTACATTAATCTTTTTTATCTTTATGATGCTAGCTCTTAGCTAACCCCAATTACTCGCCTGTCAGTGAAAATAAACAAGTGTGTGCGTGTTGTCAGCTACGATACATTGACATAGTGGAACATTTACTTTTAGATCTATTAGAAAAATAAAAAATAAAAAAATAACACTGTGTGTCTTTAATGCCCATGGTTCAGTTGGTGTTTAAGTAGTGGATTACCTCACAAACCCACACAAGATGATTGTTTATGACCTACTGGGCACCACTTAAAAGCATTTTCTGATCGGTTGCCTTTGTCAGCTTATTGCCACCATCGCATGAGGAAAAGTGTGTACACGGAATACAAAATACAACTTTGCTATGATTTATTTCAGATATTTATTGCTCCACGCTGAAAAGCAAACACAGAGGATAACGTTTTAGCTTGTGTATGTGTGTGCATGTCTGTTACCGACATGTCTCAAGAACCACTGGGTGAATTTTAACTTAACTTTTAGAAAACAGTGTTTCTCCTAGTTTACTTGCCTTTGCAGGGTGCTCATATTTTCTGTGATATTTGTGTTGACATGGGGTGGTGGAGACAGAGACATGTCTGTTGCATGCTGTAGGTATTGTATCTTTCAAACGGAGGGTGGGGGGGGGTGTCAGCGTGAGTGGACATGGAGCGCTACCTCCATAATCATAGCTTTTCAGCTAGCATGTCTGTATTGCGCATCACTTGCTTAGTGCCATGTCAGTACCGGCTATTGTCGACCTTCAGGGTGGGGTTCGGTGGGCGGGGCGCTCAGTTCTCTTGACAGGGCGTGGCGCCCTACTTGTATAATGTCAGGGGAAACACTGAAAAATATTTATTGGATGAACCTAACACTTACATTAAAGATAGCGGGCAAAGATGGGCACAGCTAAACAAAACGTTAGCTTCGCTAAGCCGTATTTTGCTAAATAAAATAATAGCTTGGCTAATGCTAAGCCGTTAACCGCTAAGGTAACTGTCAGTCAGTCTATATCATATGTAGACCTGTCACGATAAACAATAAATCAATTAATTGCATGATAAATGAAAATTATCTGCCTCATTTTCAATTATCGGTCTTATCATTTCTTTGTGTCTCTCTCTTTCTGAAGACACTGGATGACAAAAAGCTTAACTCTGGTGTTCTTCACTGACCCCTTCCTTTCTCTTTTATCTTTAAAATGAAATTTTAATCAGCCAAAATCAGGTTTTTAGATCGTTAAATGCAGCTAAGCTGAGAAGCTAAGCTAACAGGTCGACCTCGGGGAAAAAGATATCCGTCTTGTCAAAGCTCTAAAATTCATGGCTGAAACCCGTGCCTTCGTGGAAAAAGTTGTTTTTCTCTGAAAAAAAAGAAGCTGAGAACTTGTTTACTGACGTTTTACTAAAAGTTTTGTGTGAAAAATGCTAAAGAGATCAAACCACAACGAGCGTCCACCACTGTGAAAACCAAAAAAAAAAAAAAAAGGAAAGAGAGACAGCCCATGTCACGTCAAGGGGCCTCCCTCCATTTTTTTCTTAAAGAGACACGCTGCTCGCTCCCTCACTATCCAGCCATTGTTTTAAAGTCATATACTACCATCTGGTGGTCAAAACAAGGTAGTAAATGTAAAACAAATCAAACATTTTTTTTCTTAAATTTGACAATGATTACTAATTGTCAAGTTCCAAACAATATTATTGTTTATCGCAATAATTTCAGAGACAATTAATCACCCAGCAAAATGTGTTTTTGCGGCAGGCCTAGTCATATGTCTTCATCTCCTTCCTGTTGAAGCTGCGTCGAGCGATCAAATCCAGTCATGTATACACGTAGCGTGCCTTCAACTTACCACCGCTGACTCGACCAATCACTTCTTGTCACATGTACGCATAATAAGCCTAAAAAAAATGATGGGAGACACTCCCACAATAAACAGGAACACGATTGTGAATTCTGTTAACGGACTTAATGTTGGCGCAACCAAATTTAGCAGAAGATAATTCTGCTAACGGTTTCCAAAGTAAGCAAAAATGCTAATCCGGTAAACAAAGTTAGTTCTGCTTTTAGCTGTTAGTAAATTAGCGGAACTGTGCGCACCACTGGCGGCGGGTGATATGCATTCCTTCAGAAGAGCTTGGGCTTTAGCAGCCTCTGTCATTCATTTTAAATTATTAAGTGACTTACATTATGTAAATAAGAAGAAAAGTGGAAAAACAATTAATATTACAGCAATCATTAATAATGCAGATACACTGTAAACCTCCATAGAAACACCTTGTTCTTTTTCAGCACAACATTAAATCTCTTGGGTTCATTAAAAAGTAAAAGGCAGGTAGAGGCCAGCTGTGTCGTCCACTCCCAGACAATCACAAACTTAGCCGCAGACACCCAAAGGGAGTGCAGCGCTTGATGAGGCATTTTATGCAGAAGAGTGGGTAGCCGGAGTGTCCCATCGAGCTGAGCGGGGGGACTGAAAGCCTTTTCACAGCCATTTCAGTGACTCTCTTCTGACGATTTAAAGGAAGCACTCGCGAGCAAAATGTTCACCCTATCCTTATGCAAACCCGTGGGAAGTTGAGCTGGAGTGAAATCCTGTCGTGATAAGTGCTGATGATCCACTTCTCACATGCTCTTCCTGTAACACGTTGGGGAGTGTCATTCAATTGGTCCGGGAATGACCACGGGGAGTCGCACTAACAGCCCGCTGTCGTCTTCTGAGAAAGATAACAGGAAGCTGATTTCACCTGAACATGGACAAACAGGTGTGAACTCTTCCTGCACTGTGACGCCACAAATCAGATTCTAGTCCAGTTCTAGAAATGTACATTTAATTTTTGAAGCTGCTGAAATCTACTACAGTGATGCATTCAACCCTGTTGGACATCTTTCCGTTTTGTTGTTTTACAACCTGGCTTTTTGTATAATTTTAAATTTGACTTAAAGCAACATTTCTCCAAAATTACATTAAATTATTTAAGCTAAAAAAAAGAGGGGGGGAATGGGTTTTGAATTGTTTTAAAAAGTCAAAAACTGAGACGTTTGCATATTAATTGAACCACTTTTCTTTGAAGCTCCATTACCTTCGGAAGATGCAATTTGTTAAGATTCACATGTAGATCATCTGTCAAATGATCCAAGTTTGACAAATAAATAAATAATCCATGCCTGTTGTAAATATCCCAGAATCAACAGCAGATAAACACCTTTAAGTAGTAAGGACTATCACCTAACATACATCATGAAGACCAGAAACTAAGTTTTGGAGAAGTACAGTTGGGTCATAAAAAATACCAAAACCTTGAGCATTTCACACAGCAACAGTAAATCTATTATCTGGAAATGAAATAAATAAATAAATAAATAAAATGATTCCCCCACAATAAAAGTACTGTACTAAGATTGACTACAAATCTCATAGGCCGTGAACAGAGGGGCATTAATCAGAGAAACATCCAGGAGGCCAAAGATAACCCTGATGGAGCTGAACAGCGCTGAAGAATGGCACAGCTTAGAGAAAAAAGCTGGACTGTTTGTAATTTATACTCTAAACATGTGGAAGAAGGTGTTGTGGTCAGAGAAGACCTCACTCAACCTTTTTGACCAAAAGGAAGACAACGCCATGACTCATCACACTGAGAACACCATCCCTACAGTGAAGCATGGCGGTGGCAGCATCATGCTGTGAGGACGTTTCTCCATCAGCAATGACTGAGAAGCTTGTCTGAGTTAAAGGGAAGAAGGATGGAGCAAAACACAGAGATCAATCCATGGCCTAAATCAAGACAATTTGAAAAGAAAGTTTTAGGTACTTTGAAGTAAAATATGACAAATTTGGAGACAACTGAAACGATTGCATGATATTATATAACTCTGGTCTGGAAACTCTCTTTAAAGCTGCTTTTATTCCCATCCTAAACATTAGTAAACAGTGTCTTGTTATAGAGCCTAAGAATGTGTATTTCTGTTGAATTAGCAGGGAAAATAAATTGCACTCCAACAAAACCCTTGTCACCATTTACAGCTAATGCTACCTAATACTGTCGTTTACGCTTCAGTGTAATTATCGACTTCTGCAGTGAAAGTTGTCAGGAAAGTGTTTCTAAATCCCGTCGCTGAGTCTCAAGGCCCACGGTGAGCTTGTTTGTCTCCTTAGAGCGTCTGGGACGAAAATGTTAGAGACGTTGCATTACCGCTGAGGCAGAATTATCGAGGCAGAGAAAGCCGAAGGCTATTTTTGCACCAGAGACAATCACAACATTTATGAATTGATGCAACTTAACAGTGCGGTTCAGCTGAGCCAGGAAGCAGGTAAAAATAGGGAAATATAACATTAAACTGGCAAAACACCATTTTGATGCATCAAAATGGACAAAAAGGCAGACGTCAGAATGAGTCAGTTTAAATTAAACAACAGCTGAAGCTATTTTTAATGCAAGATTATTTTACTTCTTAGCGTTTGAGCAGTGACTAATATCCTGTAATAATCCGAAGTGTGAAACAGCCGATGCCAAAGAGAGAGGACACTCAGAACATAACTCCAGGTTTCATTGTCCCCTGGCAGAAGGATTCAGGACTGGAAGCAGACTGCACAAAGTTTTAATCAAGATGATTTAAATTTCCCACCACTTTATCAGAATATGTTCAGACACATAAAACTCTTCCCAGGCTTTTCACGGAATGGGGGAAACTTCAGTGTCCTGCAGCAATGGCTGCTAAAAAAAAAAAAACAATGTAGGGCTGCTGTGCATTATTCAAGAACAAAATAATAGAAGAACATATTTCTTGCAGCAAGATTCACTCAGGTTAATTAGACAGTTTAAGTACAAGGGTATAACAGATTATATTTATATACCGTATAAGTAAAAACCATACAGCCATTTATGAAATACAAACTAAACAGGAAATACAAAATGCTAATACAAAAAAGAGAAGGTGAAGACAAATAATCAAAGATCTTGTCCTGCTGAGTAGAAATAAAGGCTTTGTTCATGCCCTATTTTCTAACTGACAGTTTTTATTAGTAATCGGTTAACTTGGACTGCTTTTACGAGTGTTACTTGTCCCTGTAAGCTGCAACAGAAATAGTTTTACTGGCTCATAAGTGCATCTGCTGCAGTTTATTGTGTCCCCACAGGGCCTGAATATCCAAACATCCAAAAGACGCACTAATAAAAGCCTTTGCAGTTAGCTCAGTCCTCGCCACCTCGTTGTTAATGTCATGTTAATGTTGGTTAGCGGAAGTGACGCCTCTAAAGAGCAGGAAGGTTTTATTTGTCCATTAGTTTTGTAGATGTAGGAAAGCTAACATTAATGTCAATAACAGTGACGCATGAATATTAAAGCAAACATACTATGGTCTAGCTTAAAGCATCAGATTCTGATGAAAAACTAAAGTTCTGGATATATGGAGGGCATTAAGCCGTGCTATACAATTAATTAAGCTTTAAAGTTAACATGACAACATTTTTAAAGTTAATAAACATCCTAGTTTAATATTAATATGTTAGGGTATTTTGCGTTTCTAATGTTTCTTGGTCAAGCTCAAGTCATACTTTTCAGGATGTTTGTTGTGTGCAAAGATTCTTCGTTCTTTTTAATAAAGATACAAGATAAATAGTAAAATGCACAACCACAATTAAAAAAAGTAACATGTACTTTGAAACTAAAAGCAATCAACTGCAAATCTCACAAACACATTATTCACAATAGTTTACTAAACACAAATGTTTACTGTTGAATTAAATAAGGGGATTTTGAATTTCACAACAGCTGATTCATAATCCGAATGGTGTGCATGTAAACAATCTGATCATTTTATCCCGATCGTGGAAATCTGACCTGACTGTGCATGTGTGACCTATGTCAACCTCACGTTTCCGCCTGGCTAGATGCTAATATGTCGGGGCTGGTCGGTGAGCGACAACATTTCTACTAGAGACTTTGAAAGAGCTCAAAATGATCTGTATCACCTGCAGCTCAGTCAGGGAGTGCAGCAACGTCTCCGCCATCATTAAAACCTGGCGCGGGTCCATTTTAGGCGCTCAGGTTTGTTTGCGTTCATCCCAGAAGTAGAACTTATTTTTTTTGTTTTTTTAAGGAAAGTTTATCACTCTGCACATGTCAGTACTTTTGAATAAAAGCCCGATGTGTGTAAACGCTCGCTGTGATCAGATTGTGCCCATGCAAACGATTCATTTAAATTATTTAATCTGAATACATTTCAATCCGAGCAAAGAATTTTGAGTATGCAAACATGGCTAATGTTGTCCCGTTCTTGTCTGTTCAACAGTCCAGGGTCGTCTTGATCTGATTTTATTTTTTGTTTCATGATGCATCAAATGTTTTTATATGGTGAGAGGTCTGAAGCTATGCACTACTGAAAAATGAAACGCCTTCCTGGAAAATAAATAAATAAATGAATAAAAGATGTATTGTTAATGTTGTCATCATCCTTAGTTTGTAGCCAGGTCTCTCTTGTAAATGAGTCCTCGCGGCTCAATGAGATTAACCTGCCTAAATAAAGGTTGAATGAATGTCTGGATTTGAGCACATGTTGGTCTAAAACCTGAATACACACTTTTCTGTACTGAAGAGGCCTTGGAGAGTAAGCCGTCCATACTATGAGCACCAATGCACCCCCATACCATCAGAGAGGGGGGCTTTTTCAGTGGTTTGATAACCATCAAGATGATCCCTCTTTTCTTATTTCGAAATTGCTCCACAATAATGAAGCACTTTTTATTTCTTGCAGTCTCTAAAATGCTTTTATACCCAGTCCACTGACTGATCTCTTACTAATTAACCTTTTATGAAGCAAAATGCTCCTCCAGCTGTTTTTTATTGGCACCACTTAAGTATACAGCCATTTTTATGCCCTTTAGTGAAGAGTCCATGTGATGCTAAATACAAATAAAACTAACTTGTTTACATGTAGTAATTTTACAAAAAAAAAAACAGTGCATTGATAAAGTGAGGGTGAAAAGCTTGTTTTATACAAAAGGCTTAGCATTTGAGACACATGTAGGTGGAAATAAATTATGAATTTGCAGTAAACAGAGGGATAAGGACAGTGTCATGATAAATAATGAGCTTGGGGAGAGTCTCATGTTCCCAAACCTCTTTACGTTTAGAGAGGCCAGTCACCAACTGGGCTGTGGGCTAATTGACTTTTAATTAGTGTCTGATCAAACAAACAAGCAGCCGAGCGGATGCACACACCAGACCTGCCAAGTCAATGCAGAGGTGAGCACAAAATGTCCTTCAGCATGAAATGCAAATAAATGTTCACTGTGATCACCTGTAATACGCATAAAGGCGTTTATTTAGGGAAAAAAGTCCATTTTACATTTGTAACACAATCAGATGTTAAACTACTCAAGGTTAAGAAATTACCCATTTACTCTGTTCGACAGCAACACACATTGGGAACTCATTAGTTCACCTACATCAGGGATTAGTTTAATTTTAGGTGTGAAGACAATAAAACAACTGAATTCAAAATAGCCAAAATGCAAAATAAACCATCTTTAATAATCATAAGTCTTGTTAAAAATGCCCTTTAAGTTTTTTAATAATCTGTTTGCATAAAACAGATTGTAGAATGTAGTTTTGAGAGGTACTTTTGCTTGGATGTACTACGTATTTTGAGGGGAGCATAAAAACTTTGATGGTAATTTTAATAAAACATCTACAAAGCACTTTGGTAAGTGTTTGCTGCATGCTTCTGAGAACGACAGGCTTTTGAACATTTGGTGCTAGTTCCAATGCAGAGATGTCAAAGAGGCTGCTGCAGCGTATGACATGGCTTTCAGGCTAGTTGCACGTTCTTAATCTGCTGCAGACTATTTCAATAATCATTACACTTAAGACAAGAGAGATTTTGTTGCCACTTGAAATTTAAATGACAAAATAACATAAAATAAAATTACCTTTTGTTTCCTAAACTGTTAAAGGTGACAATTTTTGTTGATCCATTTGCCTCTTGGACCATTTTACTAACAGACTATCCTCAGCCAAAAAAAACAAAAAAACAAAACAAAACAAAAAAAGTACTCAACCACAACCCAGTATAACCAGATGTCTTTACAGAGGAGCACCAACATGATTCTAACACAAGTTTAACCAAACCGAGTGATGCTGGCCATATGTACCAAACAGTTTAAGATTTTTGGACACATCATCAAAAGCAGTCCATAAAACACAGAGTCCCCCCTACAATTATACAAGCAGAACGCCCTGCCCTGTCCACAGAACCGAGCGCCCTGCCTTAACATCCGCCGGCACTGACGCAGCGCTAAGCTAGTGGTGTGCAATACGGACGTGCTAGTTAAAAAGCTGCAGTAGTAGCGCTCAGTTTCCTTCATTATGCGGAGCGCACAACACAGACGGGTCTCCGTCTCCCCCTGCGCCAAGAAAAATCATGGAACAGATGAGCACCCTGCCAAGGCAAGTAATGCAGGGGTAACACTGAAACATTTGTTTTTCAAGGATGCCAAGGTAACAATCAGAGCAACTTGTTCATGAGTGATGGTAGCCACAAAGACCAAAGCCTTGTCGGTAGTAACTAGGGTGTTGCTTTGGTCCTGCATGGTGAAGAAACAATTGAGTGAAAAGGTAAATCTCTAAATCTACTGGTCTGCCTATGCTGCAACGCCTACGGTCATACCAGATTCTGGACACAAGCAGCTGAAATGATGTTTAGTTTAGTTTAGTTTAGTTTAGTTCTGTAGGGCGGCCGGACACAGCCTTGGACATGAGATGAGGAGCTGAACTTCTGATCCTTTGCAGTTAAGGTGGTTCAAGCATCTCCTGGACCCCTTCATTTGAAGGATTTTTGGACTTGTCTCACAGGATAAAAGAGAACACGATGCAGACCCAGAACTTGCTGGAGGGATTATTTACCTCTGGCCTGGGAGCATCTTGTAATCTCCCAGGAGGAGCAGGAGTGTAGCTGGGGAGAGGGACGTCTGGGTTTCTCTCCTGGACCTGTTGTCTCCACGACCCAACCACTGACAAGCTGCAGCAGATGGATGAACGATGGGATGTGCAGTATTATTGACAGTGTTTATGCTCTGACTAAAATAACCAGTTTTAACCATGAACTTTGTTGCTGCTGTGAAGCACAGCTGTGAAGAGACAAGCCTCTGAGGGGCAACATTGACTTCTATTATAAAGCATCACTGCACACTGAGCCACTCTGAATTTATATTATTGGTTTTATAAAACCAGTTTGTGCACTTGTCAAGTTCACGGCTAAAGCTGCTGCTTTAATAAACACAAAACTCATTTTACTTTTCAGGCGTATTTATTTGCCTAAAAAACTGACATATGTGTTGCGTCTAATGTTTTTGTATCATGTTAGTCTACAAAGTCAAAAACTGCAATTAAAGCCCAACATTCCTTAGAAGAATGTGTAAAATGTTAAAAGTTTAAAATAATCTTAAAATGATAAGGGACAGATTTAGCTACTATCACAGCAAATTTAGCTCAAGACCCATAAAATTAACTTAAAATATATTTTCATGTTGGCTAATGTCTGTTGGCTGTGGCAGCCATCTTGAATTTTAATGACTCTAAAAGTTAATCACCTATTAACATTCATGTTCACTGCTTCAGACACATTTTGCTAATTGTACAGAGACAGTGATTTATTTTTATTTTTTTAACGCATCACTTAATTTCATCCGTGTCTGCACTGTCTTGTCTTTTATTTCAGCTTGAATCGATGGCAGGTTTGGTAAATGTTCACGACTTTCATTGTCTGCAGGAAATCCACACCTCAAGTCTGAGCTCAAAGTCCTGGTGTCAGAAGGTGAAACTTCTGACCTGATATGGTCTGAGTGCAATCTCCTTTGAGGTCCATGTCGAAGTCCGGGTGGTCTCACAATGTGAGTGTTTCACCCTGGGCAGCGAAGTCAGCGACATATAATTCTGACATCACGAAAAGCCGTCCGTGTGGAAACTG
This sequence comes from Hypsolebias longignatus, assembly GCA_031762435.1. Taxonomy (NCBI): domain Eukaryota; kingdom Metazoa; phylum Chordata; class Actinopteri; order Cyprinodontiformes; family Rivulidae; genus Hypsolebias; species Hypsolebias longignatus. Next base: position 28,998,623 of record JARVGV010000412.1, on the reverse strand, counting down.
ACGACCCAGGCCAGCCGTCGTGACTCAAAACACGCCGATCTGCTGAGCTGCAGCAGAAATCCTACAGTTTTCTCCCTGCTTGGGCTCACTGTGTAGCAGGCACATTCAGGCTTAGAACAGAAAGGAACATTACAATCACTTTGATCATTAATAAATGATGTTCCCCGCGCACAGAGCGCAGCTTCGCAGAGCTGCGATGAACATAAACGGCCCGTTTGAGTGGGTTTTAATGGGAAAAACACCTCTGCTGCAGGGCGGATCTGGTGCCAATATCACAAAAAGGTCAAGATCAAAAATGTGACTTTTCACTGCAACAAAGGTCATACATCCATCAAAATATAATTTATGTTTCTAGTCAGAAGTGGGATCATTTATTTTGAGCATTTAAAGCTCCACGAGTCCAGTTCTCATCTACAAAAATGTGGCGACTGTCAGCTGAAGCGTGAACAATTCACGGTTTGATTTTAGAATCAGAATCAGAATAAGCTTTATTATCACTGTACCGAGATACAGCGAGAACATATAATATTTAAAAACAAAGACAAGCAGCTGAATTAAATTACAGCACATCTGGTCCTATAATCAAACAAAGTCAAGCCGAGTTTTATGTCCACAAATTAGACAATAATATTTAAAACTCTAGGGGGACCACGGTGGTTCAGTGGTCTGTAAAGAGGTAACGTAATCCTGAGGCTGCACGTTCGAGCCCAAGTTTGGTCAAGAAAAGCCTCCGGCGTAAAACGTTACGTTAAATCTTTCATATGAGTTTGCTCAATGTGGCGAGTTCTGCAGAAGGGAAGAGCCGTAAAAACAAAAACAACAAGTCATGGTCTAAATCTCTGCAGAACATTTTGGAATAAAAACCTGATCAGTTAATAGTTGAGTAGGGAAATAATCTCTGATGAATTATTGATGACAAACCCACAGAAGGACTTTATTTTAAGGTGAAGAGTTTGGAACGTGAGCCTGAAGCATCTTGTGTTGTTTGTATGCTGTGACTCTTAGAAGAGGCTGCTGCTTTATTTTTTTAGAGCAAATGTATAAACAAGTAATAAAATAAAATTAAATAAAAAAACTAAACTAAATTAATAGAAAAGATGAAGATTATTTCAGGATGTTAGTAAGGGGCACTTTGCCACAGTCTCAACACTCATCAGTCGCACCAGTTAAGGCCATGGCGACTGCTGGTTCCCACCCCCACTCAGCCTGGTTGATGGGACCTTTGATTGGCCAGTGGGGCCACGTCACCGAATGACCCGTCCAGCATTAACAGCAAACTACATCTGAATCGTCATTTCCTCTCTGATCATGTTGAGTGTGTTTTTTTTTTGTTTGTTTTTTTACTAGTTTCTGTTATGAAAGCTCCAAAAATAGTGTTAGGGAATTTCTGATCAAACTTTATGGATGTTCAAAAACGTTCAATACAAAATTGGATGTTTTTTTTAAATTGACGTTTTAACTGTTATGGCTGAGAATTAACCGACCACCAACAGTATGTTTGGGTTAGCGGCGAGAGCTGGATGAAGAGTTGATTTGAGGTTGCAGGCATGTTCCTTGTTGCTTCAAAGACGCCTCCGTCTGTGAGCTCGGCTGAACTGATAAGGTATAAAAACAAGCTTTTGCACACTGCCCGTGGCAGATTCTCGTGACCGGGCTCCATATGTTTACTTCCTGTATATATGTGTAACGTGCCCTGAAAATCTGTACTTCCAAGTAAAAATGGTTAAAAATCTTCTCCTGTTATCAACTGTAGCTTTTTTGAGTAAGTGAGATAAATAGAGTATATTTGTATCCAACAAATAGTGCTGTGGACCACTGCAGAGGTACTATCAAAAAAGGTTCAATACAGAAACAACTGGACTTTATTTGTAGCATGAAAACGTTTCGCTCCAGTCCATTTGTTTCTGTATTGAACCTTTTTTGATTTTATCATGTCCTGGATAACTGAGAATCTTCACCAGCATACTGCAGAGGTACCAACTTTACTAACTTTATTGGCTGATGTTAGGATTCAACGTGAGATGGACGTTGCCACAAGAAATGAGCACATCTGTAGAGAAATACCAGATATAATGGCACAGCACGGCTACACCCGGACTTATAATAAGCAGCGCTGCAATAAACTAAAGAGATTGAAGTCAGATTATAGGATGATTATAGATTATAACAGGTGGAGTGGCTCAAACACAATGACCAGTTAGGATACTGCCCACGTTGCACTGAAGATCTCGCCCACAGAGCGCAAAAACAAGTGACAGCGGCAAATCACCTCCACCTGAGAAGAACCGATAAGACGAGAGACGAGCTCAGTCGCACAATGTCTAAATGGCTTAAGTTTCAGCTCATTACTGCAGATTTAAAATATAAGTAAAGTGATCTGTGTTGTCATCATTGTATGTTCCCATACAATTGTGAAATTAGTTCTTTGCATTTAACCCATTGCACCTGAGAGACATCCAGGTGGAGCAGTGGTCAGCTATGCAAGCGCCCGGGGAGCAGTTAGGGATTAGGTGTCTTACTTAGAGACACCACGGCATGTGGGAAGGGGAATCAAACCTGAGACTTTCGGGTCCCAAGTCGACTGCCCTGCCTCTACCCCATCTCTGACCAGAAACAGTACAAAAAAGACACATTTTGTTCTTGTTAGAGGGACAATGGCTTCTATCTGGCTCGATTTAGGCTCCAACAATTACATATGAACCTTGAATTTGTTTCCCTTTTTTATTGCACAGGGAGTTATCTAAAACAAACTGACAGTGATTTGTTTTACTAGTCAAAATGTCGGCCAATATTTCAACAATCAGAAAAAAAAAAGATTAGAGATAATAAAATTGTCAGTGAAACCTTTTTTTTTTTTTTTTTTTTTTCCCCCAAGTTGTGTCAGATCAGAAACTAAGTCCTAAATTATTTCAGTGCTGAACATGTGCAGCATCAATAATGGGACAGTTTGTCTAATTTATAGCAAAGACGAATCAAGTTTTATAAATAAGGAACCCTTCTATTTTGAGCTAATGCTCTATTTCTCAGAAAGTACATTGAAATATTTAAAACTTGGTAAATTATCCAAGAGATTTATGTGTTTTTAAAATTCACCAACTGGCAGTTCTATAAGATTTATAAGCAGCGACCTCAAATTACACCCAACGTTTGATTAGTGGAGTTAAATAAAACAGCAGTCAACTCAAATTAATCTGGAAAAGTTTTGTTTCGAGTACTGGTCCAATGTCTTTTGCAAAAAACACAAACCTATATTACAATATAATCTATAGTAACTTGATGAATAATTAAAGGCAGGGATGACTTCACTAAGCGACCACATATGTCAATTTTGTCGAGTAAATTTGTTGCCATATAGAAAACGATTAGTGTCTTTATCCAAACAAACCTAAAAACCTAATCGATCTCAGTTTTATGCCAAAGTTAAAAGTTGCAGTTGTGTGAGTGCCTTCAGCAACAGCACCAAATCACACAGGCTTCCGTTTAATCTATATTTATGTACAAGAATGACATTTTAGTATCAATCCATCTGCTATTTCACATTGTGATATGGGGATTAAGATGGAGGACAAGATGAACTCAGAAGGAAGAGGCGAGACGGAAATCAAAGAAGCTTTTTCTCCTTGAGGATTGGGAAAGATTTCAAAGTTAAAAAAAAAAAAAAAAACCTTCACAATGTTGTCAAACTGTCACTTAACCCGTTTGGGTGGAGTCTGGAATATGGTCTTTAAATGATCTATACATAGATAATAGATATGCCTCTTTTGAAGAGTTGTCTCAGAAGTTTAATATTCAGAGATCCCAGTTTTTTAGATGCAAATTACATGATTTGTCTCATCTAACTGAATGTTTTCCTCTGCATCCATCCTCTTCCCTGTCAGATCTCATATTTAAATACAAGGTTGGTACAAAACAGCTCATGGATAAAATATATATAATGCTTAATGAAAATAAATTGACTAGTCTGGAGGACCTTGGCATAGATGGGAAGGGGAACTGGGAGAGAATATACCAGAGACAACTTGGTTACAAGCTTTAAATAATATTTCCTCCTCGGTGTCTCTTAGGCATTCTATTATACAGTCTAAAGTTGTCCATCAACTTCACTGGCCAAAGGACAAACTCGCAAGATTCAAGACAGACCTGGATCCCACGTGTGACCGTTGTAAGACTTCTCCAGCCACTCTGCTGCACATGTTTTGGCTGTATCCAAAACTACATACGTTTTGGAGCTCAATTTTTGAAACGTTTTCCAAAATAACAGGACAAACGATTCACCCTACGCCTCTGAATTCACCGTTTGCAATAATTCCCCCTGAACTATCTCTGAACAAACTAGAATTGAACATGATTGCATATTCCTCCTTGCTGGCTAGATGATGTTCTCATCAAGTGGAAGGACCCTCAACCCCCTACGTTTGGTTACTGGATTAAAGACGTAATGAGCCACATTCATGTGGAAAAGATGAAGTTCACCATTAAAGGTCATGCTAGAAAATGCTTCGCTTCATGGCAACCATTTATTAGTTATGTTGAGAACATGTCAGCCAGTGATTTTGACTCGTGATTATATTATGTTGTATATCGGCCAATGACCCACTATAATACATATGTATTGTTTTGTATATACCCTAAACATGTAGCAGGAGTGAGGCAAAGGGAGTATTGTTATACATGTTTTTTGTTTGTTTATTTAGCTGTTGAAAAAAAAAAAAAAAACCTGGATCCAAAAAAATAAAAAAAATAAAGTCACTTAACCTGAGTGGAGCTGTTTCTGTCTGGAAATGTTTACAATCCAGAGTGAAAAAACCAGTAACTGGGTAAAAGCAGACAAACTGTGGTGTTAGGAAAATGTCCTCCAGCCTTCAGAGCCAATAACCTCCTATTCAGTGAAGGCATCACATTTTGTCACACACAACAGTGAACTTTCCTCAAAGAAACTCTACAAACCATAACAATGTAAAGGAACAACTCTGAAGACACATCACAGTTTATTTAACATTAAAATCCAAACTTCTATTCTGAAACTGAACATTTTCTCTTCCCAGTCATGAGGACTTATCAGTTCTAGAGTTATTTATTGTACTGTATTTTACCATAAACACTGAGAACAAATTATTATTTGCAGTGCCAGCCTGGCAACACCAACAGGTACTTGTAAGGTCAAGGGAAGGGAAACAATACAGCTAGGCAAAACAACAAGAAGTCAACAACAAACAAGGGAATTACAAATTACATTAACAACAGTTCATTGTCAAAGTTACACGACAACATTAATAATGATGAAAACATTTGCACATTTCAAAGTTCATGCTCAATAATCAAGGTAAAAAAAAAAGAAAACTCCAACCAAACCCAAAGTCTTTTGAAGCAGATTCCATTCAGATGGAGCAGCTGAGGCAAAGACCACAGAGCCAAAGTGAGACTTGGTATTTATAGTTGTTAACAACAAATACTGCAAGGATCGGGTGTTACACTTTGAAACCGGTGCTAGTTGCAGTAAATATGTGAAATATGGAGGTGAATAACCCAGCAATGTCTTTTGAATGAGGGTAAAGCAATTGATTTCACGACAAATATGAAGAGAAGGTCATTTAACAAGAGAGAAGAGGCGGCAATGATGTGTTTTGTAAGGAGCATTTGTAACAAAGAGAATAGCTGAGTGATAAATTGTGTCCAGCTTACAAAGGACACCTTTACAAGCATGTCTGTAAATTATGCCTCCATACTCTAACAAAGGTAGAAAGCTTTTTTTTTTTTTTTTTTTTTTTTTTTTTTTTTTTTTTTTTTTTTTTTTTTTTTTTTTTTTTTTTTTATTT
>JARVGV010000412.1:28861981-28874148 GCA_031762435.1 Hypsolebias longignatus | reverse complement strand
GGTCATCCAGGTTTTTATGTCTTTAAAACATGCTTGTAGTCTAAGTAGCTGATTGGATTTCTTCATGAACAAATACATGCACTGTACTGTATAAGGTGTGTCAAATTTAAAAATAAACGTAGTACCCTTTATGACCAATAGATGGCGGGCCCCCCATGAAATAAAATGACCAGCCGCCACTGGAACACACCTGACTTTATCTAAAAAAAAGTTGTCTGGTTCTCTGGACGGGTTCATTAAACAAACAAACAAACAAACAAACAAACAGTTTTTGAACCCGTCCAGAGGTCCAGTGTGAGGGTTTTACCCCCTCACTGTCAGATGCTGTCTAAATTAACTTAATGCATAAATGTATTTACAGTATTTATTTTTTGTATTTGAAAAAAGGTTTAAACCTGGTGATCAAGTTATTAATTAACTTTAAGATTTTGTTCTTCTGATCATTTTCTCCTTCTCTTTGAGGTCACCAGGTCATGTGTTACCATGGAAGTATGCCCATGAGCAGTGCACACAAGGAACAAGTGTTTTCAATCAACCTAACTGGGAAATCCACACTGACTGAGAGGGAGAGAGATGTTCTGGATTCTGGTTGGGTTTAGGTTGTTGTTCAGCTTTAAATTGTTTAAATAAATTATTGTTTAAATTATTGTTTTTAAGTGTTTGTTTTCTTTAGAGATTTAATTTAGTTTTGTGTGTTATTTCATACAAAAAACGTAAATGATGGTTCCACCCCTCCTCTTAATTAGAAATGGTACAGGCTAATATTTAAAAAAAAAAAAAAAAAAAATCAGAGTTCTGCAACTTTTGGATCCTTTCTATTTTTTATTTTTTTATTTTTAGTGCGTTTTTCTTGCTGCTCAGGACTTTTTTAAGTCTGAAATGTTTTGACTCTGCCCTCCAACCTTACAATTGGTGTCAGAAGTGGGATGTGACACTGATGTCCATTTAAGCTTTAACTTAACCCCTTAAGTTTCAGGTCTCTCTTGTGAATGAGTCCACAAGGCTCAATGGGATTAACCTGTGGAAATAAAGGTTGAATGCATGAAAAAAGCATCATAAGAACAAATGATGGGTCCAAAACTTCAGGCAAAAGGCCTCAAAGATGTGGAAGCAATGCCAGTGGAGGAGGTGGAGCAGGAGGGGGCTACAGGTCGGCCGACTGTAGCCACGCAGTTCAGTGAGGAAACTGCCACATTCCCTCCATTACTAGGAAAATACTGTACACATGTTCCCTCCATTAGTGGAAAACCCACATGTTCCGTCCATTCGTGAAAAAATACAAATGTTCCCTCCATTAGTGGAAATACACACATGTTCATTCCGTTAGTGGAAAATACACATGTTCCCTTGATTACTGGGAAAACCTACATGTTCCCTCCGTTACTGAAAAAAATACAAATGTTCCCTCCATTAGTGGAAAATGCACATGTTCCCTTGATTACTGGGAAAACCCACATGTTCTCTTTGTTAGTGGAAAATCAACATGTTCTCTCCGTTAGTGGGAAAATCCACATGTTCCCTCGATTACTGGGAAAACCAACATGTTCCCTCTGTTAGTGGAAAAATACATGTTCCCTCCGTTAGTGGAAAACACCACATGTTCCCTCGATTACTGGGAAAGACACATGTTTAGTTTAGTTTAGTTTAGTTTATTTGTTCATTTTTTAAAAACAAAACAATCCCATGAAAAATAACATACAGAGTATAAAAAAATGAGAGGTAGCAGAAAGAAGAAAAAATCTTATTATATCTGCCCCTTTTTTCCAAACAATTTGTTCAAACGGTGATAATCTTATAGTAACAGAACAAAATGAATAACTTTCTAATTTTTCTAACTAATACAATATACTACACATTTGGCCATGGCTACAGACAACCTGGACCCTCAGGAGAAATCACGAGGAGTCAGAGGAAGAATCAGACATAGCATGAACTTTAACAATGCTCGACTGCAGGTGGAGTAAAAACCAAGAGGCTAAATAGACGAGGGCTGATGAACAGAGTGGTGACACATGAAAATAAAAAGTAATAAAGCTAAAAGGAGCTTAGCAAAACACACACAAATATATCCTGACAGTTCCCATTAAAGGGTAATCACTATATAAAAGGCTTTAAAATGTGCAAAGTTTAATACACTTGTATGAATCTATTAAAATTGAACCACATGTTGCTGATGATGACTCATAAATCATTGACATTATTTCAGTTGCACTAACTTTAACTGAATCTTAGCAGTGAAATATGACTACACAGCATATTAGGAATAACTGTTAAACAGTTGCACGTGAAATGCATGAGGTGCAGGACAACGTACTGACTGTGCGTGATCTGACAGCTGAGTTTTGATGAGGAAGATCCTGAAACTGTGATGCCGACAGAAACAAACACACGTTAGCATGACATTTGAGGTGAAAAGACATTTATTAAATCAAAAAGGCAAAGACGTCCTTGTGTGTTCATGTTTGTGTAATAAATGTGTGAGGTTTTGTGTTGTGTAGAGACAAGATGTGACTGTCAATAAAAACGGTGCTTTCATAAATGTTCTTAAGTTCGGATCTGTTATTGTCCGGTTTTGTTTTCCTACAGGAAACAGCTGCCTGTACTTTAAAACATGTGCAAACATTAATTATTCACTATAATTCCACACATGCATGTTATTTAGAAAAGTTACATAAAACAACAACAAACAAAAAAAGCCACCACAAATAAAATCTGGCACTGGCTAAGAAACATTTGTTTTCATGCTGATGTAAACAAATTTACACTCATCAGAATGAATTTTGCTGAATGAATGTCATTAACGCTCGATGTGTTTGTATTTCCACTCTCACAACTTTCTAGTAGCCAAGACAATCAGACCTGAATGGATTCAGACAAAAAAAAAAATAAAAAAATGTCACTACTCTTTATAGTCATATTACTAATTATACAGAATTATTGTTACAACGCTGAACCAACTTGTCACATCAGTGTTTAAACAAGTTGTTGACCCAATCAAAGTACTGATAAAGTGTCACCGTAGCAACTATTTTGACATGATTACATTCTCTTCTGAATCTGTGCCTGTATTAATTGTATCATATATTTACATCATCTGTAAGTGCAAACAGACGTGCACACAGAAATGTGTGCACTGATGTTGCTGTTGCCTGAACTGGACTTTTCTGTGTCTGTTTGATGAGTGAGATGTTGACACAGTGGACCGGGTCCTGCCAGGGAAGAGCTTATTGACTGTCACTGTGGACGATATGAAGGACAGATAAAATTCACCAAGCCTCGAGGTCACTGCTGCCTCCGGGAGGGTGGAGGAGTGCACTCCCTTCTTTCACTATCACTCTGCCCAGCTCTGCCCTGCTGTCATTTACTTCATATTGATGGCACCCGGACACGTCCATGAATATCAATGGTTCAGCTAAACTGCTCGGGGCTACAGTGACAGGCTGATATGAAAACAGCCTTCAGAAAAAAACAGTACATTAGGGACGGATGATAAAGAATGCAGCATTGGAAGCACAATCACAAATTAGCTGACTAGTCCTAAAGTACATTTTAAAATGCTTTTATTATTAATGTCCTGGTGCATGTTCAATAATCCAGGTAAAAAATTCCAACGAGGTTAAGTCAGGTCCTCTGGGCATATTCTTCTTTGTTGTTTAACAAAAAAGAATATGTCCAGAGGACCTGACTTAACCTTGTTAGAATATATGACTGAATTTGAACAGTTTGATTTCAGTGAAAAGAAGCAGAATATAAATGGAGTTTGACAGATTATAATGGTTTTCTGTTCTCATACAAGTCAGTTGGTGTTCTGTCACACAATGAAGTGGTGTGTAATGAATCACTGTGCTGCACATGAGGTCCATGGTTCTTTATTGTCATTCACATCACATATGGTACATGAGGTGGAATGAAATGGTGTACTCAAGATCCCAATTACACCCAAAATAACAAAAATATAAAGTATAAAAAAAAGAAAGTATACAAGGATCTACGCTGTGCTATACGCTAAACAACAACAACGTAATATAACATGGTGTATTAAACAGCAGCCTGAACATGAGTCTGTTGTGAGCAGATGGGTATGAATGAATAAATGAAGTACGACTGTTGTTGAACAGAAACTGACTCAGGTGACACGAGGACACAAATGGAACAAAACCATCTGCTGTAATGTAAACCAGCCAAATCAACTATTTTCCTAACATCTCATTTGTTGCAAAACACACGTCACAAACAGCATACCTAATATCAAAACAGTCACATTCAACCCAGACAAATAAAAATATTTCACACACACAAAAAAAAACAAAAAAAAAAACATTCTGTGCTAAGTTTGGGAGCTAATCCTTCACTGAAGTCATCAGAGTGGGAAAGTGTTGTTGAGCACAACTTGTCTGAGGACTACCCTGATGCTGCTCAATAATCCAGGTAGAAAAATCTAAAAAAGCTAAGTCTGGTCCTCTGTCCATTAAAAAAAAAAAAAAAAAAAAAAAAAAAAACAAAAGAAAAAAATAAATAAATAAAATTGTAGAAACGTTTCGTCTTTCGTCCGACTGACTGAATGACTGGCTGAATACAGCATCTCAGACTGAGGAAGTCTTTCGGACGAAAGATGAAACGTTTCTACATTTTTATTTTTATTTTTTGCTTTGTTTTGTTTTGTTTTTTTGAATGTCCAGAGGACCAGACTTAGCTTTTATAGATTATCTGAGGACTGTTATGCTCATTTACATTACTTTGGCAATTTAGCCATTTTATATGAATTTAAGAGCCATTGTCTAACAGAAAAAATGTCCATCTGTGTTTGAAAATCAATGTAAAATGTATAAATTAAACAATGCTTGTCCAATGAAAATTTATAAATGGATAATTAAATAACTATCAGCTCCAAACAATGGGTATTCCCACACGTATATACATGTATGCTTAGGTGTGTATGTATGTATGTATACATATATACATATGCATATGTTAATCATGGATGTAGTACTCCCTACCATCTTGAGCATGTGCATATTGTCTTTTTCCAAATGTGTATTCTGCTTATTTTTTTTAAGTTATTTCATATGCGTCTTATTTTTATTTTATTTTTTTCTGTATGATTATAACATGCTACTGGATGCCTCAAATCCCCCCCGGGGATCAATAAAGTATCTATCAATCTATTATGTAACCACTTGACCAGGTCCCCCTTGTGAAAGATCTCGATCTCAACGGGCTCTACCTGGTAAAATAAAGGTGATTGATTGATTGATTGATGTAAACTAAACCATTTAGTTTTGGAATCTGGTTACTTCCAGCCTGACAGAAGTCACGCACACCATGTGTCGCACAAAGCAAATAATTTATTTGGTTTTAATCACAGACTAAAAAAGACGTTAAGCAGCCAGTTAAAAGGGATGGCTGATCATTCTGAGCGTCCGTCATGCAGCAAACTGTTGCAATCAAACTTAATTATCTTCAACAATGTGCAGTACAGTTGGCATTACTGCTGATTTAGAAGGTGGGGGACACTGAGACAAGTGAGGCTGACAGGGGTGATACTGTATTATCTCTGTAAAGTGTGTGTTTGATGAGGGCTGTCTCATATTTGTGTCACAAAAAATTCCAGCCGACAGAACAGCAGCAACAAAGGAAAGTGAATGACTGAAGACACACTGGAATTAATAACCATTAAAGGCATGCCACAACATTTCAACAAGTCTTTAATCTTCAAGAAACAATAATGTGTTGTCTCAAATGAGCATACTTTAAAGCAAAAATACCAGATGGAAAAATCATCGACTAGCAGGACGATCAATCACTAAACACGGCAGCAAAGATAACTGAGAAGAAAGTGAATGATTGATGAGACAGTCTACAGAAAGTCTCCCACTGTAAACAGTGATAAATAAAAAGATTATAACTGTTATTGTGTTGCTTTACAAATAATTTAAACATGTTTGTTTGACAGATTGAATGATTAGAAAATAATGCGTGAACAGAGTAAGAGTTGGAATACGACAGAAACAAAGTAGACTGGCAGCCACTTGAATTAGCTGAAATCAGTTTCAATCATATGATTGAATGTGATGTTGGTTCAATAATTACTCAGTCTGAACTACTTCAAATCAAGTCAATTTCATTGTCATTCGCATCACGTGTGGTACATGAGGTGGAATGAAATTATGTACTCAGGGTCCCAGTTATACCTAATAGCAAAAATATAAAAAGTAAGTAAAGTAAATAAAAAGTATGCACTTAGTTACTAAATCAGTTGAAAAAAATCGTCATGACCTGCGGTTGAAGGTTGAAAGAAAAGGAACGAATGTGGAAGGTGAGGTTTGTGCTTGTTCTTCCCCCTCAGTCCAAACAGGGAACTCCTCCACCGCGCAGTGCAAAGTTCTAATAACAGTTTACTAATAACCCCACATGAGGTTTTATTTCTGCCACCTCCAATGTGGTAAAAAAATAATAATAAATTCTCAGACAAAAAACTTCAAGAATAAAACTTCCTGTTCTCTGTGCTCTCACGATTCACCTGAGATGACGGTCCACACAAACCTGTTGTGGAAAACACTGAACATCCTGTCGGATTATGGTTTGTGCGTTTTCACACCACCACAACTGACCAGCCTGAACATTCACAACCTTAAAGTTCACTCACAACCTCCTGTAAGTGCCACCATGGACCAACTACAGGAAAATATTGGGGCGACGTCAGTGTCACTCGTGTGTGTAGCCCATTAGGTAAATGGACTGTCCTTATATTGTGATTTTCTATCTAATCAAGAGACTCCAAGTTCTTTACAAAACAATCTGTTCCCTCGTTTACCTCAAACACACACATTCATACAACACTACTACATCTATACAAAGATAGTTGAACAAATAATTATACAGAGACTAATCCGTGTTTAGATCATATTCCTACATTGATGGGACACACATCAGAGGAAGTGAGAGGTTCAGTGTCTTGCCAAGGGACACTTCAGCATGTGACTGCTGGTGGAATCGAACCCCCAGCTCTCCAATGGAGGATGACTGCTCTAACTACGAAGCCACAGCTGCCCCCAGTAGAACGTTGCAGACCGGCTGTGGAGAATATTGATCCTGGAAATTTGAATTCCGAGTTTGATTAAAAATCCAAGTATACAATGATGAACAGAGACTGTACGTTTTGTCTAGATCTGGACTGAATGACACTTCTGTGATGACAGTTGATCTAAAACCTGCTACATTTAAAGCTGGAAAGTCTTAACCAACTGGTTGCCTGGTGCAGGGAAAGTTGATATGTGAGTTTTTTTTAAGAAAAAATAAGAATTAAAACATGTTGCTTTATGTTTATGCTCAGTGTAAAACAGTCTCAGGGGACACCCACAGTTGGATGGCCCAGGTTCCTGCATTTTTTATTTATTTATTTTTTTACCGAAGAACATGAAGAAAGAAAATGAGCTTGGAAGAGTCATGGCAGCATTTATACTTTCAGTAAGTGTTATACTGATGCAATTTCTGAGCTATTGTTTTCTGCAGGTATGACAAAAAGTGTCTGAACATATTTTAAAACACCATAAGAGCACAACATAATACCCAGAAAATATGACAGAAAACAGTGTGAATGATGTGTAATCCACTCTGATATTTCATATTTACATATCTTTGCTCCAACTATCTGCCTTTGTTATGGAACCACTGGCAAAATGCTTTTCTGGGAGATGACTGACACATTTCCTGTTATATCTGTAATGTTTTACATTTATGAGTAAAATAACGTAAGTTTAAAAAAACAACATTAAAGTCAAGATTTAAAGGGTGATTAGCTTCCTTCCACTGTAACTTAGCACTGTATAATATATGAAGAAATGTATAGAAAATTGACATGTTCATACCTCAGAAGACAAAAAAAAAAAAACAACTGAATGTGTAATGTATTGCCTGAACCCTGAGTTTAAATCTGTAATCAGAAATAGCAGTGAAGTTTGGAACATTTCTAAGATTTTTTTTAAACCAACCTAATAACTTTTTTGTTTGTTTTTCATATTTGAACTATTTTGTTTGTGTAAAATGATTGGAATTTCTTGAAGAACTGTAGTTTTATTATGTGCGCTGTCAAACAAATCTATATTTAAATCTTGAGCTGTCGATAATGAAAACTTGTAAAAACCACATGCTGCTGCTGGAAAGAGACTAAAATAGTTTTGCTATAAACCACAGTGTTAAATTCAAGGATGATTTCCTGGAACAAAATTACTTCTACTTGAAACTAACAGCTTCAGGAATTGGAACAAAAAAATAAATACAATAAAAAAATAAAAATAAAATAAATCTGTTGCGGAGTCTTTTCATAGTTGAATCAACTGAAGAAACTCCTGGTCTTCTACCAATCAATAATTTTAAACACACCTGTTTCACTTTTAAAGGTGTGTAGAAATGTAATCATGCCTAACTTGTAGTTTATTTAGGTTCTTCAAGCAGTTAAATGTGTATTTATTTATCATCATAGGAATGAGCTTTTGTGTTTTTTAATCAATGTCTTGAGCCCAAAGTGAGAAAAAAATAAAACAAAACATACAGAAAAGTGGAAGCTTATTTCTGCAAGCCTCAGCATAAAACAAATAACCAAAATTACCACCAGATGCATCTGCCCAGATGAAAGAAAGTTTAATACACAGAACACAAGCAGTACTGGTAATACCAGGTTAGAAGCCTGCAGAAAGTTTCATTTCTCATATAAAAAGTGCTAAACTTAAATTATTGAACTGACCTGGAATACGGTTCTAGTTGAAAGATGCAGAACAGCATTTCTACTGGGGAAAAAAAATCTATAATTACTTCAGAGCACTCAGAGAGCTGGATTAGCCACCCTGGAGAACATTTAGCTCTTCTCACAGATAGAAGTGATATAAGTGCATAAAACGAGTAAACATTATTAAAAACAAACAGAAAAAAAAAATGAAGGTCAGGCCACAAGAAAGTGTCTTTTATATCCATTTTAATTAACATTGAGTTGTTGCTGTGAAAAAGTATGCACATTTGTAAAAAACATCAAACTTGATTGTTGAAATTGGTTGTTGTTGATGATGATGATGATGATGATGATGAGCTACTTCATATTTAAAAACAACAACTCGATAATTAGCAGAGAAGTGCAAAGGCCTGTTCAACACTTTAACAGGGACATAATTTATCCATCATTGTACAGTTGTGACCATTTGTTAAACAAAATCATAACATGTGTAATCTTATTAAGTAGCCAAATAACCATGTATGAGCTGAATGACAGGTAGATTCCTATTTGCCAAATAATCAGCAGAAACTTTGTGTCGTTCTTCTACAGTTCTTGGGCTTTGGCCAAAACAAAGTATCTCCTCTACAATGTGGCGTGCCGCACTCTGACATGCGAGGCATATCTCTTAATCTGGCTTCTACTTTCACAGAGCTTATTATTCTGCACAAGGCAGAAGATCAGCATCAGCAAAAATCTGTCAGCTGTAAACCAGCACCCTTCACTGACTTACAATTTCTGCCTACAAAAGACAAGGACAAGCCACAGGAAGAAGATTCAGCTCATGGATCGCTGACCAATTTCCCTCTGACACTAAAGAAAATATACTGTCAAGCCTGACTGTGTCTGAGGAATTCCAAAGAGTATAAAATAACATGAAATAGAGGAGGAGAGATGAAGAAAAAAATTTTAAAAAAAGGATGTGATTTTTTTTTTTTTTTTTTTAAATGTCCAGAGGACCAGACGTAAATTTTTACATTTTTCTACCAGGATTATTGAGCATGCATCAGGACAGAAACACATGTGCCCCATTAGATGTCAAAGGAGGTCCTGTGTTTGACAGTTTCATATTTTTGTTGTTTAAAGTTCAATATGACACATTGTATTTGTGGAACCAATGAATATTTTAGGCCCCATGCGTTGAATCATCAGCAAAGATGATCACTAATTGGTGGTGGGTGGAGGGACCCACCTACAGTTTACTGACAGATGAAAACAATGTGAAAGGAGGGGAAGACGTGTCAGGGTATTGAAGATAGTCTGCATGAATTTACTTTGAAACAACCAAAGAACATCAGAGATATGCAAATTTTATTAATGTTATATGTTTAGATAAGTCAGTACATGTGAGGTTTAAACTGAGTCCTCCTGAGGCTTCATCAGTCTGACAGCAGGTTATAATTAACAACACAATCTGATGCAGAACCTTGAAGAACATCACACTTAAGCCTTTATATGTCCCTTTGGTTCTTCCTTTGATGGTGATCAGATGAAGTAAATGTATTTGTGGGCAGAAGAAGTACAGAAATTTAAGAAGTGGTTGTTTAATTGACTTCTATCTCAATCACAGAAAAAAAAAAATAAAAAAAAAACTATTCCTGAAGGCAACCAACAATCTTCATCTTTTGCTGCTTATCTGTGGTCAGTTTGCAGAGACAACAGGTCCAGGAGAGAAACCAAGACCCCCCTCTAATCAGCAACACTCTCCAGCTCCTCTTGGAAGATCCTAAACCAGAGATTTTATAATCCGTCCAGTGATTTTTGTGTCCGCCTCGATGTCACTTTCCAGTGGAGCATGCCAGGAAAACCTCCAAACGGAGGCGTCCAGAAGGCATCAGATGTCCAAACAACCTCAACAGACTCTGTTTGATGCAGAGGAGAAGCATCTACATGGAACTCTTCACCAAATCTCCAAAGTTGAGCTGATCCACCAAACCAAGGAAGCTCATTTCCACTGCTTGTATCCAGGATCTTGTTCTTTTAATTGAAATTCACGTCATGACCACAGGTGAAGGTTGGAACATAGATATCCAGTAAATGCAGAGCTTTGCCTTTGGAAGTCTTTCTTCACCACAACCAATTGAAGCAACACTGAGGATGACACCCTGGTCCTGTTGATCCATCTCCTACTCCATACTACCATCACTGGTGAACAAGACGCCCAGTTACTCGAACTCCTTCAACTAAACTATGATGCACATGAGACGGCAGTGAAATCCCTGTAGCTCGGCACGCAGCAACACCGTAGGTCAAATGTTGGATAATTAGTCCCACTTATGCTAATCAGATCACAGCTGACAGCTGCGTTAGAGATCGAGGACAGACGCTGAATGTTCACTGTTGAACTCTGCAAATTACAAAGGCCGGTAAAAAAAATATGGAGGCATGTCCTTTATGTTCTTCTAATTGGTAAAGGTATTGAAACTGGCCTCTGCTAGATTAGAAAAAGTGTGGTTTATTTTTTTTTCTATTCATTGTCAAATAATTTTATTTCCTCTATACATTCTGCAAACAAGAGCGCTCATGTGACTGAAATCCAAAACATCTCACACACAGAGAAACATAAAGGAAGCAGTGAAAGCTCTGCAGGTCCTCAAGGACTCTGACGCTGCTCAAATACAAAGAAAACTATACAGAGGGGTCAACTTGTTCTGCCCTATCAGAATAAAAACAAGGATTAAAAATACTGTGATGAATGTGCTCATGCAAGAAAAAACAGTAAAAGTAGGATTACACCACTCAAGACCACATCAGGAATTTGAATCTTTTCAAAGGTTTCAGTGGTAGATGTTCACCCATCACCGGTTTAAACTGATCTGACATCAGTCTGTCACGTGGAGATCTTGTCCAAGCCTCCAAGCACATCAAAGCTGGGCAGAAGTGGGTGGTCTGAGCTCTAAGTTACACTGGGTAACTGGGCTTGAAGCAAAAAGTTAAATAAAAGATCCACAAGCTTCAAAATTAATTTATCTAATGGTTTGGTGAGAAAACACAGACCTAATTTTGATCTAATGATCTTAAAATAAAGATAAAATATTAATTTAATCCAGATGTGTGATTCTGTTTTTTGTTTCTTCCTTTTTTTCCCCCAATTATGTAAAAAATATAATTGTGGTATACAAAAAAAATGTCAGTTTTATTTGCGATGGTTCAATAGATCTTAGAATATTAAGCCTATTTATGGTTTTTGGTTGTGATTTTAATTTAACTATAGCAATATTCACACACAATTACACATCAGCATCTGTCACATGAAGAAAACATGAAGTACTAGAAAATTCATGGTACGTACAGGTGGTCCCCAACTTACGGCGCCATCGACTTATGGCGTTTCGGACTTACGGCGCCACCCCCAGTGACGTCATCACACCTTACGTTGCCTTTTTTATGCAGCATTTTATGT
>JARVGV010000412.1:28835521-28845735 GCA_031762435.1 Hypsolebias longignatus | reverse complement strand
ACGTAAACTCAATGGTGAATACAGAGGATGGACGGAGGAAAACTGCTTCACCAGCATCCCAGTAGGAAATTAACTCTCTTTTTCCTTCATTATGGCTCCAAATGTATGTGTTTTTTAGTAGGGTACTGTGTTAGGATAGGCTAAGTACTTGGTAATACAGTACTGTACATTTATATGATGTAGTATGTACGTATGTTCCGACTTGCATCAAATTTGGTTTACGACGCCACGCAGGAGTGGAACTCCGTCATAATTCGAGGACTACCTGTATATATATTTTTTTGCAGTTAGCGCTTGAGGTTTGTAACTGGAATGACTTTCAGCTAACATCACACCCAGTTTTAGCTAGATATCTGTAAAACCAACTGACATGTAAGCATTTTTGTGTTTTCTATGGACACTTGCTGGTGTTAGTCCTAAATCAGCGATAAGATATTTTGATAATGCTACAAGAAAACATGCATATAATAGGAAAAAACAGGAGTGAGACGATAAACATGAGAATATGAGCCAAAGGTTTCACCAGTCACTGTCAGAACGAATAGGACTTCAGTGTAATAAATAAATATATAAAATAAAAAAGCACCAAGAGGCTCGATCAGATCTAAACATAATCTTTGAAATTTAGCGGTCACTTTTCAGTGTAAATATAAATCAGTACCAAAATTACATCTAGATTCTGGGCTGATTGTTTTTATAGGACCAAAATAGAGGATTAGGATTTTAGCCGCTCCAATTAAATAAAAAATACAGAGTTAAAATCAACATGTTCTAACTTCATTTACTTAACGTGAGGAATTGATTAGGCTCATAAAAGGGGAATCAGTGCAGTACGAACAAATGTTCTGCTGAAACGCATTTAAAAAATAACACACAATGAATAAAAGATGAAGGTTGTAACACAATGACTGAAGGTTTGACTCCAAAATATCTGCACCAACAAAAATTATCAACGTCCTATTAAACCAAGTCTGATGTTTGTTTTCATTCAATCATAGTGACATTAACCAGACTGATTTCTTATTAGTGTGCTAGTCAGACTTACAAGAAAATGATTCATGATAAGAAAAATCCCTCTACTGCTTATTATGTATGTAATTTAAAAGTTGTTTAACTTTATTTTATATTTATAAAAGCAGGGTAGAATGGAATCATTAATCATTCAGTAGTTAAAAGGTTTTAGGAGTTTCTCTGCTTTGACACACGATCAATTTTCCTTCTTTCGGCTGCTCCCTTCTTCAGGGGTCGCCACATTAAACTAACTCGCACTAAGACTTGGTGATTGTTTTTACGCTGGATGTCCTTCCTGATGCAACCACAGACCACCAAGATACCACAGCACTCTGCGTGGAGCAGAGAGCTGCCATCTAGGGCGTCCGGGGGAGCAGACGGTGGGGCCCCAGAGTGTGGCAAATGAGGGTGGAGGCAGGTGTGGGTGCGTCACCCTTCCCACCCACATTTTGCTGTCTGTCTGGCGAGTTGAATCGCCGACCTTCCGATTACAGGCTCATCTTTAACCTCTGCGCCACCACTTCATTATTAACAGGCTTCTGTAGACCATGAAGACCTGCTGTGGAGCAGGGAAACAACTGAAGCATGCAGGACAGTGGCCTTTGAGGACAGGATTGGACACCACTGGCATGGACAAAACACAAAATAAATAAAGAATAAAACAAGACAATGTAAACAATATTGTCATAGTCCCACCTTTAAAGTAATCCAAGACCCGATCTGTGTTTTTTAAATGGAGGCCATAGACACAACCAATTACACGATTGCCACCTTTCATGATGCTGGGCAATAATTACTCCTGCTAATCAAAGACATCACAAAGTCCGGCTCAAAAACTATGAAAATTGTGAAAATCAAGTCAAAGCAGCAAACGTAGATGATCCTAACATGGTTGGACATGACCTGTAACCCGAACCTGGTGCCCAGATGAACTCGGATTAGGGCCGGGCCATAATAATGTGCTTAATGTGTGGGCCAGGCCAGTGTCAGGCTTTTGATTGTGTCGATAAATGCGTGCAGCTGACAATCCAATTATATGGCAACATGGCTTGCTATACAATTACCAGTCGCACGCGGCCATTTGACCATGAGCTGACCGGCCTTGAAACAGGTAAAAGGTTCAGTTAAGCTTCAGATGGAACTGTACGGCCAGGCAGCCATCTACCAGCCCAAATGGACGTTCATTCAGCTGCTGCACTCAGCGGACGCGCACGGCCGATGACCCAAACAGGTAAGATCCCAAAACATCTGCCATGTCAGAGCAGGGTCCGTGTCTGAATAATGCAGAAGCAGTGATTTAATGCGCTTTGACGGCCATGAAAGGACAAACACCCTCAACTCTGATCTTCTGCTCCCTCAGCCGTGCGTGCCCGCCGACTGTTAATGACTATATAAGCAATCAAAGCTTCATTAAAAATGTTGGGGGGGGGGGGGTGTCGGACCTGTAATTACTGTTAATTAGTTGGGTGGGGATTGGAACTGATAGCTACAGGCTGGGGCCGGGTCGGATTGTTTGGGCCCGAATGCAAATCTAGCTTCATCACCACATCTGACTGAATATCTGCACAGATTATCCTGGACGAGGACACAAAAATTAAAATATTATCTGCAGTACTTTTCCAAAAGGCACATCTGTAAACATAAACAATATATTCTTGATGTTTGAAGACTTGCGTAGCACACTGGACTGAAAACCGTTTACAACACTATTACATATCTGATGTACATCCGTGGATTAGAGATTTCATTTGCATTCAGTTTTGCTTCACACTGTGGAATTAGGACAAGATGTTTCAGTTTGGAGACAAAAAAAAAAAGTATTTGGCTGAGAGAATCAGAAGGCAGCGTATCTGTTAGTCACAATCAGATAGAGATGTGTCGGGTATTATTCATGATGCAATGAGCAGCGCTGTCTTTGTCAAGCCAGAATGAAGAATGATTTATATCATCTGGCCTTTCCCCCCTCTCTTTCACTCTGAAATAAGATTTTTTCTTGTAGTACATTTTGGCAGCAGATGGTTTTCTTGGTGGATGGAAACGCACATGTTTTAACAGCATTAGATGGGTAAAACAACAGGGAACTCACCTTATCAATGTTTACCATTATTCTATCAGATCCAATCACTGCAGAGTCTGCAGAACCCACAGAATAAACTACAGTTAAATTAATTTGTACGGCACTCGCCTGTTGTCACAACTGACTTGTTTTTGCAACATCATTACAGTTTTTATTTTTTTAAAAAGCACTTGCTTCCTTAATCATACTTATAAGTCTTGACACAAAGTAGAATCTCTTTATTTGTCCTTGTGCTGTTATCCATCATGCAGAGTCAGTCCACAGACGCTGTTTACCATATTCCCTAACTTACCACAAGCTACTGCGTTAAATAAATCTTCTAAATGTATATATACACTTTGACCAGCATAATAAAAAAGTTCACCTAAATGCTCTAGGAAAGCAACAAATGACATCAATTCTTAATTAATTAAATCAGTTCTTATCCACGAGGATAAATTTGATGAGACATTGGAGAAGAAGCTCAAAGTAGATTGGGATTTTCAGTCGAGGCGTTAAAACTTTTGGAGAAAAATAAAAATCTGCTTTTTAATAATATTCAGGCATCACGTCCTGTTTTTAAATTTATTTTTAAAATACATTTGTTCTCATGTTCTCATTTACATTTCACCTGAGCCTGATTTGATTCAGTCTTTTGTTGATATGCGTTTCTGTGCATTGATCAGCACATGGAGCTCTAATCCATTATGTTTATTATGATTTTTATTTTTATTCCGTCGATAAAAAGCAGTAGAGACGACATGGAGGTAGTTGGAGAGAGAGGACAGAGGACAAACTGTGGTTGAACAGCTTAAAGCAATGGAAACATATTTTTAATGTTTTCTTTTTTTCAGATGCTCCCTTCTTCAGAGGTCGCCACAGCGAATTTGGAAACTGTTTTTACGCCGGATGCCCTTCCTGATGCAACCACAGCCCGCTGACTCTCTGTGTGGGGCAGAGAGGGCGCCTCGGGGAGAAGTAAGGAGTGGGGCAATTGTGTTTTGATGTTACAGTTAGCAGGGGGATTCGAACTGGCCACTTTCCGATCACAGGTTCAATTCTCTAACCTCTGCACCACCACACCCCCATCATTATTATTATTATTATTATTATTATTATTATTATTATTATTATTATTATCATCATTATTATTATTATCATTATTATTATTATTATTATTATCATTATTATCATTATTAACATCATCATTAAATTTTTCTATACAATATAAGGAAAACTGTCTTTTCAAACCAAGTGAAATACGTGTAGCTGTGTTTCTTTGGAATCAATACATATTGCAGCCTGGTTTGTACCTGGTACTCCTTAGGTACAAACTTTGCATGTAAAGTCTTAAGTATTCACTTCCTGATCCAGCCTGGTCCCCATTGCTACCCAGTTAGGACCCTGTAAGTACCAGATGCAAAACAAGCAAGTATTAGGTATGTACAGTAACTATCAAGTACTGCATAGGACTATAAGTGCTTGTTACGTACTAGATACCTTGTAACCAAAAAAAAAAAAAAAAAAGTGTACATTATAGTAAGCACAAAGCGTATGCATTGCTACATTTTCTTATAAAGACGTTTGTAATGTAAAACATATATTGCATATGTGTGGACTCTGCAACAGTTCAATAAAAATGCACTGAACTGTTATAAATAAAAGCTTCTGTGTAATTATCCATAAAGAACATAACCAGTTTTACTGAAGTCTTGACAACATAAAAGTGCAAGGCCGTAGCTGTTATTTTCTCTTTCACAGCAGATAATTTACCATATCACAGATATAAATTACAAATTAATTCCAATGACACGTTTTATAAAAGCACAAATCCAGCTTCTGTTCCTAGAGTCACTGTGCATGGATTTATATGCTGAAGAAAGAATAGCAGGGGTGTTTGTGTCATTTCTCACTCTGTCTCATCATGGTGCCATTGTTACGGTGCTGCAGGAACACAGTGATTCAGTTACGATGATGCATGATTCCTGCAGCTTCACTTGCTCTAAACCACAACTTTTATCTGCTGCTTAGTATGACCGGCACATAGCATCTCTGTTAGACGTTTCCCCCCCAGTGACTGGAAGGTGGAAAGAGTAACAATAAAGCAGTGATCTGTAGGTCTGCTTATCAATTACACCTCTTTTCATTGTCACCTTTTAAGAGCTTGATAGAATAATAAACTTTTATTTATTTATTTATTTTTACTTTACAATATGTTAGGAGTGCACAAAGGGCAAATATGAACCCCTACAGGTGCAGATAGCAATTAGCAGTAATCAAATTTAATATGCAAATTTGTCTCCAGCTGTTTTTTTTTATTTATTTATTTTTAGAAAAGACGAGTTTCTCCATCTGTATTTTTGTTGTCGACATCCCAGCCTTCCATACAGAGCAGCCCAGCAGGGGAGAATGTGACACGTCTGATTCTCAAGTGGAAACTTATCTCTGGTTGGAGTGTTTGACGAGGTGGCTGCACACCGGGAACAGGAGGTGATTTCCATGACTGATGAGCCAGACACTGGCATCTGTGCCTCGTTGCTTCGCTGCTCATGTTGTTCTGTTAGAATTTGCTCTGTAAACATCCAAGCATTTTCAATCACTATGCAGTGTTCGTTTATCCATTAACATCTTAGTTGTGTTTAATTGTTTGATGAAACAGCCACTTGTATGAGCCGAAGGAATACTTAGAGCTTTTAACCCATTTCTATTACTTTCACCTACAGTTTTAACATTGTTTGTGAACAGTACCAGGAAAAGCAACTGAAGAGAAGTGGGTTAATTCAAAAGAAACATTTAAGGTGACGGTAGACGAAAAATAAAATAAATTAAAAAAAATACATCACTACAAGACAAACTGTGGTTTTAGCCTTGTGGCTTGCTAGCCTCCTTTTGATTTATTTGGATATCAAGAGGTCATCCACTGACAGTATTTTTATTTATCGACTAATTTAAAAGATCTAATTTTCTTTCTGAAGAAAACTGATCTTTATCCAAATATGGTTAAAAATCACCGACATATTTTCATCACTTAGCAAACAGCTACATCATCTGATGACCTTTCAGTCACCGTCTGTTCTCCAGAAACATTTTCTATCTTCTGTCATGAGGATGCATCGACCGTTTTTGTTTATTTAATAAGGCCAGAAAAGGACAAAACCTCTGCACGGCAAACGTAGAGCCCCAAAATTTAAGTTTTACACAATTATTGTTTAGCACATTTCTTAGATTAGCGTATGTCTTAGTTTATATCTTAAATCCTTATTTACCAATTATATTTTATACTTTATATTTCTGCTATTTGTGGGTGTAACTGGGACCTTGAGTACACCATTTCATTCCACCTCATGTACCACATGTGATGCGGATGACAATAAAGCCTACTGGAACTTGAACTTGAACAAACCAAAGTGAGAGATGAAGATCTTTCAGACTACTATTTTTTTTTTTTATTTTATTTTATTTTTTTTTTTTTTATATTTATTTTAGGATGTTTGAAATATTTTCAAAATATTTCTTATTGACCTGAACTAGTTTGGATATTTTCTTATTTGAAGGATGTTTCTCCAGTTTGTCTGAGGTGAAGAAAGAGCAGAGCCGAAAAGGCCAAGCTCTCATTATACTGGTGAATTCATATACAGACTCTCAGCTGTGCACGAGATGTGGATCATGACTGAAGCAGCAGAAGTGAGTCCTCAGTCAGGTGGCTGGGCTCAGTCTTGGAGATAAAGAGAAGGACCTCCATCATTAGGCCAGAGATTAAAGTAGATCTTCTGATGTTTGCTATCGGATGAGGTTGCTTCCTGGACGCTTCCCTCTGGAGGTTTTCCAGGCGTGTCCAAAGGGGAGTAAACCTCGAGGCAGACTCCAAACTTGCTGGAGGGATTTTCTCTGGTCTGGGAACAAGTTGGGATCCCCTGAAGAGGAGATGAAGTGTGTTGCTGGTGAGATGGATGTTTGGGTTTTCAAACTCCATGATCCAACCCAAAATAAGCTAACTTTTTTTATCCAGCAATCGGCATAATTTGAGTAATTTAAGTAAAAAAAAAAAAAAATGTCTTGAGGAAGCTCATTGTTCTAAAAGTCAGTGCAAATTTTCATAAATATCCAATTAGCCATTTTTGTGAGGACAAGTTATGTGGTTTAAAGCGCCACCTATAGCTCAATGGTTATCAAATCTGGTCCACTAAATCAAAACTGACTCCTGTAATATTGTAGTATGAATATCAAAAAAATAATTTATTAACATTAATATGTTGCTAAATTTGTTTCTAGTTAGCTTGCTAACCTTTTTCCACTAATTATCTTTTTTGAACATGCACTCAGCATGCATCTAGATTTAGAGTGTTGAATTTGATGTTGCATGAAATTCAAAACTTTTTTGAAAAAGTCATTTATTTATGTATTTATTTATTTATTTATTTATTTGGGGGGGGGGCTAACTTTGCAATGTAGCACAAATATTTTTTAGGCTAAACTGGGCAAGGCCTATACCATGTGACTCAGTGAAGACCATGCATTATGAAGAAATAGTCCAATACATTTTGTGGCCCAGGCTTCATAAGTTAGAGGACCAAATGCAAAAACCTTCATGAGAGCGCCCCCACAAATAAACATGTCTGAGTATTTTTCTATGCCACACATGCAAGTCATAGTTAAACCATGTAATTATCATCCCAGTATGTCTTGTGGTTTGGGCTAAAGTATAACTTACTTAAAGAATTAAAAAAATATATATAAATAATAATAATAATAAAAATAACACAACAGTTTCAATAGGGTTCCATGCTCCTCCGCTGGATGCATGGAAACATCTCTGCTTTGCACCTTTGTTCCCCTTCCACTGCTGGATTGGACCACTAATAATAACCAGCAATTAAATGTGAGCTAGACTGAGAAATAAAAATATATAAAGGCGGTCCCCGACTTACGGCGCCATCGACCTAACAAATATATTTTTTAACAGATGTCCTGTTAATCAAATCAATGTTGCTGCTAGAATTAACTTTTACAGAAGGACAACATTTTTTTTATTTTTTATTTTTTAATTTTATTCTGGTGGATACACCACACACACCTGTGCACATAGGTTGACCTGATCAAAGTCCATCTCAAGTGATGTCAGCAGCATTAAAAAGTGACGACTGTTGCACAACTAAGAATTTTTTTCTTGTGTTTGAACCAGTGTGAAGTAAACCAGCAGCTGTGCCTTTGATTCAGTCAGGACTAACAACATGCAGACATATTTTGTGCTCCTTTGACACCTGTCTAACCATAAAGATTGAATGACTAAATATTTTAGTTGTGTGATTTTGTAATCTTGATTAAAAAAAGGTACATAATTTAAAAAAAAGTTCTCTCATTCCTCTCTGTGCCCCGTCAACATTGTACAAACCTCCTGTCTTTGAAGAGAGAAAAGAACAGAGTTCTGCCTCTTTTTGAAAAGAATAAAATCATATTCCACCATTGAGCTAGTCTGTTTCACAATCCTGCAGTCTTTATATAAACCCAGGGCTTTTTACTGAGGCTTTTTGTTCATAGCTAAACTTTGTTTCATTTTACCCAAAGAAAATGTGTGAAAAGTTTGCCCCTTTTTTCCGTTTCGACAACACAAAAGATGGTTTTAGGTAACTGCAGTTTTGTTCTGTATGATGACACAGAAAGCTGCATCTGCTGATAAGATGTATACCTCTAACAAAAAAAAAAAAAAAAAAAAACTTAAATTAGTCTTTTTTTTTTATTTATGGTCAGTGAAAGCAGAGAAAATAGTTAGATTTATGTAAATGTCATTGCAAAGAGAGCAAACAGAAATATGATTTGCATAAAAGGAGCAACTTCTTTTAAGAGCAGCATCCTGCAGTTAATGTTAAAAGGCTTTGGGAACTATTAAACCCAACAAAGAACACCACTGTCTGAGCCTTTGCTTCTCATTATAACTTGAGGCAACTGATGCCTTGAATACAATAACTCATGTTCTGTAATTAACGCAAGACATTCAAAACCGCAAATGTTTCTCCAAGAGAGGCCTAAGCACCATTGTGGCAAATGAGTCAATTTCTCATCCCACACAGCTTTAAGCAAGGCAGAAAGCATTAGCAACGACGCCATTATCTTACTTTCTGCTGCCGCGCTCATTACCTGACTTTCATAATGTTTGGTCCCGTAACATACAGAGCGGTAAAACACCACTGGGTAAACAGAGGAAAAAAAAGAACCGATTTACATTTTTCCTGTTGTAAACACGCAACTCTTTTAAAATGGAAGAAATGAAAGAAGTTGTATTGACCTACTGGATCTAAAGATCAACGTTCTTACACTAAATGTCAGCTCTGAACTTAAAAAAGAAAGGTAGTGCAAAATGAAACTATTGAATAACAAAACTGACATTTGATTGATTTGAATTTATAAAAGCAATCAGATAAAAAAAACTATACAGATGATTTATTTATTCATTTACTAACCTATTAATCTTGAAGTTTTAGATAAATATTTGGGTATTTTTTAATCATACTTTTATATTTTCTATTAAAAATATATATTTCCCTCTACTCAGCATTTATAGATTAAGTGCTTTGCTCAAGGGCAATGGCCAATCAACATTGTGTGTGCCTTAAGTCAAGCACAAGTACACCAGCATATCTGAAAAATAGTATTTTTGAACAATTTGTAGTGAGTTTATGAGTAAAATATTTTGGCATAGGGCACTTTAAAAATGTTTTTTTTTTTTTTATTTCTGAGTAGAAGAAAATAAAAAGAGCATAAAAAGTAAGTCCTGTTATAAGAGTAAAGATGAGGAGATGAGGAGTGGATTTTAATAGTCTTTTGAGGCGGGGGACACACCCTGGGCAGGTCACAAGTCCATCACAGGGAGTTTTAGCAACAATTCAACAAGTTTTTATCCTAAACATGTGGACAAACTTTTTTTTTAAAGCAAAATATGAAGCAGGCAGCAAAAGTCCAAAATCATAAAGGGTTTATGATTTGTGCTCGTTATGTTGAGCTTGATAAATTAACATTCATGTCTCATCCATTAATTAATATCAGTGCTGTTTTCTCACAAATGATACTTTATCAATACAGGTCAACCCCGGTCTACGACCCTCCCGGTCTACGTTTTTTCGCGTATACGACCCGCCTCCCCAGTGACGTC
>JARVGV010000412.1:28822069-28833038 GCA_031762435.1 Hypsolebias longignatus | reverse complement strand
CCGAGTTACGGCAGAATCGACCTACGAACGGTTCTTAGGTCCGGAACCCGTTCGTAACTCGGGGACTACCTGTATATTTGAAACTGAGCCACCTATGTTTTGTTAGTCAAAGCTGAATATTTTAAATTGACTCTTTGAGACTTATTGCAGCAACATTCTCCCTTTAACAGGCTCCACTTCTTAATCATTCACTGGTCGACATGAAGACACATTGAAGAGAGAAAATAAACATGTTGCAGGACAAATAACTGAAGAAAACCTGTCATTCCAGGTGTCAATGTGCCATTTTTTTGAAGATCACCTGCACAAACATGTGTGTATTGAGACAGATAAACTATAACAACACTATGTTTAAGCAACAAGCTAATGGCACACGCTTCAGCTGGATTTTTTTTTTTTTTGCAATGTGAAAGTTGACGTGTTATTTTATTTACTACCTATTTTGTTGAACAAGATAAAGCAAAGCAATAAGACTAAATGTTTATTTTTTTTTTTATTTATTTTTTTTTTTACCACAACTGATGTACTCTGCTATAACCTGAGGTATTGTAACCACTATATTGCACATATTCCCTCACCTTCAGAGGCTGAACAAATAATCAAATATGGCCCTCGTACAACCATCAGATGCCTCCGGTGTGCAACGCAGGGCACTCGTACCACAGTTTACAAATCCACACAGATTGGAGCTTTACCTTGAGTGAACTGTAACAACAATGCTGAAAACAACAAAATCATCTGATATGACAGTTTCTGAATTGCATGCTCTGGCTATATATGTCATGGCTGCCCCTCACTGCTGATATCTCCCCTGTTTCCTGTTATCCTCCCAGCCAACACCCTGGATACAAAAAGCAGGTATGCTCGAATGAATACATTAATATATTAGATTTAGAGCTGACAGCATATCACACACAAGGAAAGAAGAATGTTTTGGTAGAATCTGTGGAGCAGGTTCTTTGCCCCAGGCTGAAAATCCCAATAAACTCGTATTGTTGTGTTTCAGCCGACAAAATGTCTCATTTTCTGATGAAAAACAAAAGTTTACATCAAATAAAGAATTCCATTTAAGGACTTCTAATCAACTGATTACTATTTTCTGAGAAATGCATGAAAAGAAGGTTTTAAAATGACTCCCGTCATTTTTCTCATTCAATAAGTCTTTTTTTTTTTTTTCAAGTTTGGATGTTTCTTCAAGTCGTCAAAATGATCTTTATTTGTACTAATTCTATGTTGGAGCTCTGAAAAGTGCTCTCATTATGCAGACAGTTACTCGAATCTTATTCAGACTAGTTTCAACGGTGGCTAATTTGGAATCAATTTTACAATCCTTTCTAAAAATATCTTTGTTGGAAGGTATCACAGATTGAGACTGCAGCCTTATTCATTCTGACAATCAATAGAAAATGAAAAAAAAAAACTGATAATTGTCACAAGCGTAGGAAAAATAAGACTGATCACTCTCATAAAACTGCAGATAGAGGAAAAACCTGAGATGGAGCAGTTTGCTCACAGGGACGGGACCAACAAACCTGCAGAACTCTCAGAGGTACTGAAACCACTGGATTGTCTCAAAAGAGCAACAAGAAGTTGGACCAACGTCTCTCTCCTTGTGTGAACAGAGCACAACCCATCCTCCAAGACCTGGATAGCCGGTCTGCTGGTCTTGAACTGGGCAGCTGTCCAGATTGTTGTGCATCCCTCACTTGACTGTTCCGAGCCCGACTCTTCTCCGCTGAATTCACTGTCGTCCTTGCTGTTGTCCTCCTCCACATGTGAAGCCCCCAGGCGTCTCCTCCGGATGCTCATGGTGGCTGCCAGCAGCCTCCTGCTCCTACGCCAGTCTGGTCAGCTCAACAATCACCCACACCACTCACACCAGTACTATCTCCATTGCCACTGCCTTCATGTGCTTCAGTTCTTAAACTGTAAAACTGATAGTTGTGCTGTTTGATTATATTTTTTGTGTTTTTAATTAAATTGCCCATGACTGAACTTTTAGGGGTGGATATATTTTTTAAGGGTGGAAGTGGAAATGCTTACTTGAAGGGACAGCTCTTAGGGTGTTTTCACACCTGATAGTCCGGTAGACTCGGTTTGGTTGGGGACCAATATTCAGAACATTTGATTACGTTTCAGCTGGTGCAGTTCACATTCACGCTGCACTGAGTCAATCAAGCCAGCCTTTGAAGAAGACAATGAGCGCAACTTATTCTGGAAATAAAAACTAAAACAGAGTGGCGTCAAACTTTAGCGGTTTTAGGATTTCTGTTTTGTCATTTTTCACCAATGGACTCAGCGTGAGCGGAAGATGAGGCAGAAAACCGTGGAGAATGTTGTTTGTCCACAAAAGGCGGCTGACGTCTTCGTATGAAGTAAGAGAAATGTGCGTTTGTTTGCACTGCGCTGTAGTCCACGTCCTGCTTTTGGAGCGATTTCTGGTCCACTTACATTCACACCGCATTCAAAACGCACTAGAGTTCACTTCAACCGAACAGAGACCTAGGTTTTTAGGCAGACCAGAGTTCGCATTTTTGGTCCGTATCAGAGTTCGATTGCACATTCACAACCCCCCAAACGAACCGGACTTTCTAGGCAAATGGGCTAGAGTTCTATTAAAGCAGCTTAAAGCTGGTGTGAATGCACCACTGGTTCACTGGTTAACTGGACATCATTAACTTCACGCAGACTCTCCCACTGGTACATTTTCATCTATAAATCACTTCTTCGTCTGCAGACTTCATACATCTCCTCCTACATGTCTCTGCATGAGTGCAGCTACAGCGTGCGCTCTCAGGACATGATTGCCTGCAGTGTTCCCTCAGTGAGGACTGAACTTGACAAAAGGGCCTTCTCCTACTCCGCTCCTGTTTCCTGGAATATCTTACAAAAAAATCTAAAGCTCATGACCTTGAGCTCTCTAAGTGGCTTTAAGCATTTGTTGGACTCCTGGCAAGAACCAATGCTGACATGTTCCTGTTTTTAGTTTTCTACATTTACCTTATAAGTGTGCTGTTTTTGCTACTTTTTTTGCAATCTTATTTTAATTTATAAATAAAAATAATAATATTCTGTATGCATCTTATGATTGTCTATTGATGTCAACATTCTATGTCAAGAGGTCTCTCTTGTAAATGAGTCCTCAAGGCTCAATAGGATTAAACTGTCTAAATAAAGGTTGAATGAAAGAAAAAGTGATATTAGGAAGCGTGTTGTTTAAAATGAGTGTTTATGTAATTATTTTCAGTTTACATGTCCAATAAGTGTTATTTGTTCAAGGCAGTCAAATTTGTTCATATATTTATTATTAGTAAGTCTAAGAGTTACCGGATCTAAAGAGTTAATGCACCCTTTCAAAATAAGAGCATTCCCGAATTATGTTCCAGCAGGATCTGGCTCAAATTAAGCCCTGTGCCACTCCAACATTAAAGCAAGTTTCAATAATTTGTCATGGAAAATTATTCTGCAAAAATAAAACTCAAAATGGTTCATTTTTATTTGCTGGGTTTTATTTTCCATCAATTTAAGCTGTTTTTGGTGACTTTTGTGTTTTTTTTTTCTTTTTCCAACAAAATGACGAAAACAAATGTATGAGTCCGTATATGTAAAGCTTCTGTATCAAACAATCTAGCAAATAAATATATAACCCTCAGTATCTTTGTGTTCTCTTGCGAGCTTTAAAGCACATCTTTTTTTTTTTTTTTTTTTTACTTCTGCAGCTTTTTATATATCGTAATGATGCCGTTGATGCAGACTGAGTCAACACGCAGCCCTGCAGCAACGAGTGGCACAGCGCTTTTACTCTGCTTCCCATCAGCCTCAATCATCGCCTTCTCTGCGGGGTTCCTCCACACACCGCACTTTACCTAACAACTTCACTCAAACAGCACACTGGTGCCCAAAGGCGGAGTTGTGGTGCTTTTATTGGAAGTGGAAAGCGCATAAATCATCGAGGCATGGGTGTGCAGGGCGTGTTAGGACAAAAGACCAATCTAATCATACCATTTAGTTTAAACGCCAACTCGCATTACCCTTGAGACGGGATGGCAATGGCTGAAGTATTAGACGCATTTGTTCTTGGTTTGCACTCCCCTTTCCACTCTAAAGATTGTCCCCCGCGGTTCTTCTAATCTTCCAAAGAGAGCGCAAGCGGGTGGCAGACATCTACCTCTGCACAGATAGAGGAAAAATGATATAACGACATAGGTGTGTAAATTATAGAGTGGGAGGAGAGTTGAGACAAGAAAACCCCCACTGGGTCACTTCGGAGGTGTGTATTGAACGGCTGCAATTCCACCGTGCATCACAACATTATATAGCTGATGGCTTTAAGAGCAGCTCAGCTGGAGCTGAACCACTTCTGGTCAATGAGGAGCGAGGCTTGTAAACTCTCTATGATCCTCTGTACCGTTTTGACTTTTTCATGCCATATACACACACACAAGTATTCAACGTGTACATTTTGAGCAAAAACACTCCCTTGTGTTGTTTGGATGTACCCTGCAAATACAGTGCAAGCAGAACTTACTGCAGCACATTAATTCAGGGATAATGGTTTCCTGCTCCTGAAACAACACTTTGTGTTGTGATGGGATGATGCTCAACAGTGTTCGAGCCAAAAGGCTGGCTCATTTACTTTAAAAGCAGCGAGGCTGAGAATTTTTATGATTTTTCTAGAGGGTTGTTTGAAAGAAACGCGTTATTGATTGTTTTGCACAGAGGCCGACGTACGGAACAGTGCAGCGCCTGTTTGTTTGGTTTTTTATGTGTGAATGTTTGTGCTTAGGACGAACAGGGAGGATAAGTGTTTAAGTGAGGGTCCGTGCATGTTTCAGTGTTCTGGTCTCTGACTAAATAAAGAAAGCAAACCTCTTCAGTCAACTGCCCACTGATAGTCATTACAGAATCAGCAGCCTGCAGAGCTCATGGATGCATCTCCTGCCAGTTTTCCAACGCTCCCTGTCAGAGAGTCGACTTTCTGCAGAGACGCTCCTCTGGACTGACTTCAGACATCAGGACAAATCTTCCCCCACTGAATCAACAGACGCCTCAACATACACCCCGGAGCCGTTTCTTTGTATCTCTGAGTCCTCGGAGCGTCACGAGGACAGAGTGAAGTTTTGCTTTTACAGTAAACAAAACAGAAAGGCTTCTTAACGACACGTTTCCATTTGGTTCTTTACTTGTTTTGCAGATAAGTGAGAATTTCAGAGGCAGTTTGGCAACTCACCAGTTCCAGGGAGTACGCAGAAAAAACATTTAGTGGAAGGATTGGTTTTATTAGGGTGATTTGATTGCTGGGCACAGTAACGTGCAGGAAGATCATTTGAGCTTGGACAAATTCTGCATCCAAGTCAAATTAATTTCTTGTAAAACCAGAAATGAAATGATGTCATTGGACCGAGTCGGACATTATCAAAGGAGGTGAATGAAAAAATAATAATTGAGGACTAATTGATTGTTAGCCTTTGGCACAAACGTGATGCAACTCAAATCTCTCCAGAATAATAAAAAAAAGAAATATTTAACAAGCTCCATTCATACATTTTTAAAGTATGTTTTGGAAAATGTTGCACTACAACTGAAACGTTTCTGAAAATTGAATCATCAAATGTTCCATGTATTGAAGTAGAGATTCAACAGAAATGATTCTTGGGAAAAAAATCTCACAATCAGGACAAAAAAAATAGAGAAAGTGCAAGAGATGGACCACAATCTGCACATTTTTGGTTTTGCAGCTCCTGCTTCCTGTAATATCTTACAAAAAGATCTGAAGCTCTTGACCTTGACTTCTCTAAATGGCTTTAAGAAACTGTTGGAATCCTGGCAAAAACCAATGCAGACATGTTCCTGTTTTTAGTTTTCTACATTTGCCTTATAATCTGTCTGTTTTGCTATTTTGACTTTTTTTTAACTTGTTAAAAAAAATCTGTATGCCTCTCTTATGATTGTCTATTGTTGATTGTCAAAGGAAAGTCTATTGTTGCTGTTTTCATCATTCTTTGTTGAAACCAGGTCTCTCTTGTAAATGAGTCCTCGAGGCTCAATGGAATTAACCACCAGGCGCTTGTCAGCATGCTCCACGTCCAGGGTAGGGACCCGGTGACCAACGCCCGGGCGAGGGAACATTGGTTCCATTAATTTTAATCATCATAAGGGTCTTTGGGCTGCACTTTGTCATGGTAGTCACTGAGACTAATTATCAGCACATACTACAATTGCTGACTGACTACATTAATTTTTTGTTTAGAATGTTGAAGTTGACAGGAAAAAAAATATTTCAAGGAATGCCAGTTTCTTTTTTTTATTTATTTTTATTAACAAAAGTCTTTTTCTGTTCTTCAGGATCATGGTGTACCTTTCAGAATCTCACTAAAATAGTTCCCTTATAAAATCATTTAAATCAGCCCAGGTTCACAGAGTAAACAATAAATTTAGTGTAATTTTGTAGATGGGTGTCTCGTTCCTCACTTTTCTGGAACCAGTTGGTTTATATTCCTCACCTGAAGCAGGTTGGTGTCACATTATGGCAATTTCTTTTTGTTAGCAACGTTGAGTGACACCCTTTGTTAAAGAGCTGACATATGTTCTCTTGAAAACCACAGTTAAAACGTAGACTGTCTTATGTAACAAACGTGAGGGTGTGTGTGACTAAGTTTATGTAAGTTGTATGAATGTTTTTTGTGTGTGGGCATTCTGTCTCTGGGCTCTAATTAGAGTTGGGTGGGGGTGGGGGGTGTTCAGGTGTCTCCGGTTGCTTTCTTGTAACCTGATGCTGACTCAAGTCTCCGGTTTCCTTAAAAAAACACGTCGGGTCATTGAAGATTACAGCTGCTTTTCAGTGGGAGCTATTTTTAAAGCTTCTTGGAAAATATGTTATATGTGTTCTTATAGCTTTAGGTATTTTTAATAGTGTTTTGGGCCACAGAGGGGGGTTCCTGCTGATTAAAATTTAATGAACATCTGAGGTCCGTGCAGCCCGAGTGTAGCATTCCTGCACTCTTTGTTGCTGTGTATTTTTGCAGACTGAGCTGCAAACACAGGCGTTGGCTCTTCTATTGTGAAGGTATCAGAATTACCTTTAAGTTCATGTTTCACCTCATGTATTGGTGTGTGTGTGTGTATTAAGAAAAAAAAAGAAAAAAAAAAAACAGGAGGAAAACCGTAATTTCAGTAATTTATTTGTCACATTCCTCCATTTTCTTTGAACTTCCTCATTCTTGTGCACTCTGTCCTTTATTGCACCTATTTTCTATTAGCTTAAAGGAGTTCTGTAGAACTTCAAATGACAGTGTGGTAAGCCTTGGTTGCAGCTTTTATAATAAACAAGTAGTTACACCTGGGTCCATGTGTTGTAAACTTTAAGAGGCACAAAGAGAGCAGGACAGCAATCCACTTGGATCTAGGCCCCCTCTTATTAGTTCTTCAGTTCTATCGGACAACCGGTTCATTTATACTTAATCAGAAGTATCGAAATTCAGTAAAAAAAATATTTATTTTTTGATTGTGCACTGTCTCCAATAACAGACTGTGCATAAGCCCATCAGAAGTATGGTCTCACAGGGTTTGAGCCAAGTACTGTATGATTGGTCAGAACGTCATTGTGGTGTTTACGTTTTAAAATGGCAGCAAAACGCTGCTCTCCTGTCACCTAACTCTGCTGAGCATCCGCTGGCCGAGGCTGTTAGAAAGTACAATTTACAACTGTTCCAGCCAAACTTGTAAAGATAGTCAAATAAAACGTTTAAACATAATCAAAGGTCGTCAAATTAAAGGTCATCAAAGAACTTGGGGAAGGAAATTGGACATTTTGTGTTCATGGAGGAGACAGAGTGGAGACACAGCCAGACGTCCATGGCTGGGCTGTTTGAGAGGGAGCGTGCCTTGTGCAGTGTAGTCGCACTATCTGTACGAAACTGTGGCGGCCGCTTCATAAGAAATTTACAAAATGGCACTTTTCCTTGGTTAACAACCGGAATATCAGACCTTTCTCCTCCAACTCCTCCATCATCAACTGAAAATAAACATCCACCCTGCCAACTGTCCTGTCGCTCTTTGCATATGACATGCTGCAATGGGAGAGATTACCAGAACGTCTCCCCCACAGTTTTTCACAAAATGTCCATGAAAAAATGCCCGTCTCACAATCACGTCAGCAAAATTGAATGTCTGTTGTCTTGTGAAGCGTAAACCAGCATTAAAGGTGTAATTAGACACATGGTTTGACACATGGTTTCCATTAATTCTGACAAGAAAGAGCAGAGGTGCCATTTACACCAGCTCTTCAGACATTGCATAGCTTCAGTTTTGACTTTAAGCAATAGGGATCACTATTGAGTGTAGCAAAACAATAGGTAAAGTAGCTAAAATAGCTAAAAAATGCAAGCTAAAAACTAAAGTAGCATTAGCTACTAAAAATGGTGAAACTAAAAATGTCATCCTATAGCAAAAAGTAACAAAATTTAATCCAAAATCTGAACGTAGCAAAACCTTTACTGAAAGAAATACAAACCATTTTTAAATGTATTATTTATATTAAAATTTCAAAGATTTGCAGAAACCTGTAAGTTGCTATAAGTTGCAACTATGCTGAGACAGACTTGAACGTGAACAGTTTATTGCAGTTTACTGTGAAATTGTTCAGAAATAAAGGTAAATAATTTGAGAATTATGTATGTTACAAAATCTGTAAGACATAACTGGGATGTTTTGAATGAGCTAAGTATTTTTACTGGTAGAATGTGTAAAATAACACAAAGTACTGTATACCGAAATATTTACACGTTAAAAAAAAAAAAAGTTTGGAAGGAAAAAATAAGTAGAGATACAAGAGTTGTTGTGCAGGAAACAAACTGGTGGTGACTTTAAATGTGCTACTGATGTGAGTGAGTGAGTGAGTGAGAGAGAGAGAGAAGGAGGAAGGAAAGAAAGAGAGAGACAGATAAGACAGTAAACATTAAACCGTTCCACTTCATCCTCATCACCCTCATGATCACCATGGAGTGAGCGTGCAGGGAGAGGGAGCCTGGAGGAGTCGCACCAGCAGCCAGCTTGTGATCAGCTGTGGTCGGAGTTTGCGCAGCAGCGATGTTCCTGATCTGTCAGTGACGAGGAGAACGCAGGCAGAGGAGAGGGGGGGGAAGACAGCCGCCGGCTTGCTGTTGATGTTGTTGGACTGACATCTCATGGGGACATGAACAGTGTGGATCCAGCCTCTAACAAACTGTTGACTTTCAATCAGCGGTAAACTCAAATGCCTGCTCTTACCTGTGTGAACGCATGTGCTCATCTGTTGAATGCCTCTGTTTGGTTGCTCTGCCATCCCTGCAGCATGTTATTGCAGGTTAGACGACCCAACACCTGCTCCGGTGCACAAGCAGAGTGCACCTATTATAGTTCTAGTCCAGTTTCATGTTCTTTTCTGCACAAAGCGAAGGGTTTGTTGAGATGTAACTGCATGTGCATCAAAAGCTGGATTAACAGTGTCTCCAGTTTAAAATCAAACACATCTTTTGAAAATGTCTACGCTTCAAGTGGTTTGATATTCAGTTTTATTACAGTCAAGGTTCGCTAAATGAGCTGCTGTTCGGACAATACGGAAAACTCTGAATTATTCATGTCATGCTGTGCAGTTCAAGGTAAAGTGTGTGTGGTGTGGGGGTGGGTGGGGGGTTTGCATGCAGCTGGGTGCCAGAGACAATACTAAGATGTAGCTGAGCTGGATTCATTCATCAGGCTGGAAATGTGCAGCTTAGTTGAACTGTGGTTCAAAGATGGGTTTAGCTTTTTATTCCAGGAGCTGTCCCTATGCACCTTTTTTCTCTTGTTTAAGTAGTTCAGCACAGAGAAAGGCGCCAGAAAAGACTCACACTTGTTCTTTACTGTATCTGTGAGGTTCCTTCAGCATTATATATTTTGCTATCATCAGTGGTTTTCATTGATTTTATTGCCTTAACCAAGGTTTTGTCAATATTTAATAAGCTGGACAGTCAGTTTGCATCATTCAGTCAGAGGGAGTCAGAGAAACTTCATTGACATTACACAAGTGACCTCGTGAACGTGAATAGTATGTATATACCATGCAGCTGTATGAAAAAAAATAAAGGGATATGAAGTACATTTTAAAGTGGGGTTCTATGGAAAGATTATTAACAATTAATATCACTAAGACAAGACATTATTAGCTGCTTAATATGATTTACAGTAGTCCCTCACTACTTTGTGGTTTGTTTTTCGCAGACTCACTCTACCATGGTTTTTCAAAATAAGATTGGACATGACACACAATTGGCTGATTGATGGATGAGCCGCGCACGATTGGCATGGAATTTTTTATTTAAAATAAATTATTTTAAATTATTTAGCACCTGCTGCACCTGTGTGGAGCCCACAGCAGCAGGAGAAGCTTCCTCCTGCAGCTAGTCACATCTCCGCTCTACAGCAGAGCAGTGGGCGTGGCCAAGAGCACTAGTAGATGGCAGCAAGCACTGTGCTCTTTTAGAGCGTTTATAGTTTAGAATCATTGTTTAGAATATTGCAAGAGTGCTTTAATCTAAAACAAATTTTGTCATCTTAAAACAATTCCAGCCTTTAAAATGTCACATGCACGGAATATTATCTTCCAAAGGAAAAAGTGGATGTTTTTGCCACATATTGCATAAAAAATGGAAAACTTTGAATGAAACACTCAAGAAGTAATTTTTGAATGTACATGTAGATGTAGGTGGGAGTGGTGACGTAGAGGTTAAGAAGGTGAGCTTGTGATTGGACGATCGCTAGTTCAAGCCCTGGTACCGGCGACATAAAAAATGTGGGTGGGATAAGTGAAGCAGTCACACCTGTCTCCACCCACATCTGCCCCACTCTGGGCCCTTGAGCAATGCGCTTAACCCCACCATCTGCTCCCCCGGGAACCCTAGATATCAGCTCTCTGCTCCACACAGAGGGCTGTGGTAGCTCGGTGGTCTGT
>JARVGV010000412.1:28756419-28768559 GCA_031762435.1 Hypsolebias longignatus | reverse complement strand
TGTGGCTGCCTGCTTGGGAGGAGTCGACGAGGGACAGGACGGCCCCCAGAAACCATATTGGCTCCAGCAAACTGGTTGGTCCACTTAAAGAGTTTACTGCTTGGTGCGGAAACAGTTTACTGGCACTCCTCTGACTGATGATGCCCTCCAGATAGAGGGCAAAACCGTTTTATAAAAAAAAGAAACTGTCCAGATAACCCGACTGAGAATTACTGGAATGTACGGTAAACTCACAACATGAACCAAACATCTGATTTATTATTCAGTGTATAAGAAACATTTTGACAATGACTGTGATCAGAAATTTTCCTAAAACCTCTTAAGTTTTTGTATTCAGATGATAAAGGATTTTATATATGTGAATTATTTAACTTTTTGAATAAAGGCCACCTGAAAAAACAGCCACTCTGCAGAAGAATTGCTGAGTTGAATAAATGTAAGTGCAACCTATGGCATACTCCTAAAACCAGGGAATATTTAAAATGAAGCTGAAGATACTGTTATCATGCATTCTTGCTTAGTGCAGCAATTTAGTTGTGTCACAACTGTTACAAGACTTTCTGTCCTCAGCTGCAACACACTTCAACAACTTCTTTGTATTCGGATCAAGAGACAGCCTTGAAACTTTCATTGTTTATTTATGTTAATTTCAGCTTTAATTCATTAAGTTTTAATTAAAATTAAATATCTCACCACTAATTAGGTGTTAAATACATTACAAAGAGGTACTAATTACCACACCAGACAATATACCACACAAGTTGTTCTACAGGTGCTTTGTGTTCATTTGTGACTAACATACAAAGCAGCTTTAACGTCTCCTGCAAATATCCCTCTAATTAAATACCCAATAAAGTGAAGTTAACCCATGGTGAGAGAGGGAGAGATCATCATAATACAGGCATGATTTTTGTAAGCCATTAAAGAGGCAGGCTGGAGGACTACTAATGACCCTGACAGCTCGAGCAATTATCCACAGATTAATTCACTATTAAAATCTCCACTGCTCTGTTTGCATGCATATGCATGCATACGTGGACTAATGAGAGATTAAGAGGCTCTTGCTGCTACATTTTTAATCATTACGTGACAAAGACGGGCAGCAGCGTCATTTCTGAGGAGGATGGTTTTCATAACGATCAGTCTGATGCATCACTGAGGTCACAAGCAAAAGATGCAGCCTCCAGCTGAGTTTCACATAAAAGTAGGAAAAAAAAAAAAATCACACTTTTAATCTCATCTAGCTGTGTCTACGCTTTTTAATGTCCCCAACACCCCAGTAAATAGATAGATAATCCTTTGATGCAATAATCTTTTCTGATCTAAGGCAGACTTCAAATCAAAAGTTGAAACAGCCATCAAGAAGCTGTCATCTCTCGCGTTCCTGACTGAAGACGTTATATTAAAATGTCTGAGCTTCAATCTTCTGCATCATTCCATTTATATAGTCTCTGTTTTCAGTCATTCCAACATGTTGCCAAAATCACAAGCTAGCATGATGATATTTGAGAAGTTATGCTCATCTAAATGTGTATTTGCATGTTATTAATATGCAATTCATCAGCTTTCTGCCTAAAGTAACTAATGGATAGGCAAATAATAAAGCACAGAGGCATTTTATTGAAGTGAGTATGCAACAAAACAGTTTGATTGTGTGCACCTCATATTTCACAGTCAAGTGGAATCATAAACAATGCAGATAAAACCAAGTGAATGAAAGCAGCAGAAGAATTGCAGGAAGCAGATGATAAAAAACATGTCACAAGAGTCCTAGGAAAATTATAACAATGTGAACATTTAATCAAATTGAAAAAAGAAAATTGAAAAGGTGACAGGAAAAGGGATTGAATCTCAAACAAGCATTTATAATGACTGCACTCTGTTTACACATTGTATATGAATGATAAGAGTGTTTGCATGTATCGTTAACAGAAACTGTTAGTCGTCACAGCTTTCCCACTGTCAGAAATGTACCTTTTTAATATTGAATGATGTTTAGTTACTTGTTAAGCACTTTGATCAACTTTGCTGTTTGTAAACGGTCGATAAAAATAAAACTGACATTGACATATAAGCTTTATTAAATCGAAATCTAAACATGCTGCATGTAGAGCATAATGAATAAAAATGTATTTGGGTTCACTAAAAAGGAATTTAGAAATTATTTCATTAGAAAAAGGGAAGTCATGCTGTGAAATTCACACTGTGTTTATCTCAAACAGTGACTGTAATTTAACCTATTATGTACGACAACATTTTTGTTCTGTTTGAGCACTGACCAATTAGGATAACTAGTGTTATACACCTCAAGTTTTACAAATGAAATCTAACGTCGTAACAATATATGTGATTAGGCAAATTACACAGTTTATACAATGAAAAGGAAGCATTGTAATTTATAGACCAATGAGAAAAAATACTTTTCCTTTCTAGATGCTACTACTAAAAATGAAAAGCTGAGCATATATTAGATCAAATGAATGATTTAACAGCCTCATTTAAGATTTAACAGTTCAGTTTTCTTTTTCCTTACGTTGGAGCTTTTCTTAATGCCAGTTGGATGAGGTTACACTATTTTACATTGGGAGCTCAGAGGTCTGTTGTATTTATTAATTTCACTGATAAAATGTTACAAGTTTATAATCAGGAGTTTAAAAAAAGGTAGATGGTGGTAGTGTTCTCTATTAGTGTCATTTTGTTTGCACAGCTACATTTGTTAACTACTTAATGCTAAAAATCAAAGTCTGCACCTTAAAGACAAGATAGAAACTTTGAATACAAGTGTGCTGCAACGCTAACACTAAATTAAAGACAGTGTTGACAGACGGATTCCCTGAAAATTGTTTTGTTACAAAGATCTCTACAGGAAAAGCATCCTTTGTTTCTAATGTTTAATATTAATGATGCAGTTTTATTCCAAAGAATCAGACTCAATTTGTATGTCCAGACATCATCAGCACCTTTACAAGAGATGTTGTATCAAAGTTGACTTTTTACAACTTCTACTGGCTTCTGCAGCTTCTGATTTATCACAAGAAGTTCCTATCCATACATTATCTTTTACCCGCTTCTTCCTTTTCGAGCCACAGGGGTCGCTGGTGCCCATATGCATCAGTTACTGTGAGAGGCGGGGGACACTCTGGACAGGTCTCCAGTCCATCACAGGGACATATAGAGACAAACAAGACAAACAACAATTCCCTCTCACTCACACCTAGGGAGTTACCAATTTAGAGTTACCAATCAGCCTAGAATGCATGTTTTTGGTCCGTGAGAGGGAACCAGAGTACCCAGAGAAAACCCACACATGCATGGACAGAACATGCAAACTCCACCCAGAATGTCCCCCTGATGGGGATTCGATGGGCAACTTCTCTCTAAGAGGTGGCAGCTCTACAAACTGTGCCACTGTGCTGCCCTCAAATGAAGTTGTATTGTTGAGATGTACTTGGCATAGCCATGGCTTGCTGTTGAAAACAAAAGTTGACATTTAAGAGTGCATCCACTCAAATGGCAGTCACAACTTGGTAAACTTGGCAAAATTAAAAAAAAAAAATTATACCTCAGCAAATTCTACAGATAATGAGCTTTAATGCACTTCCCCACCCCACCCCAATTTTTTTTCTACATTTAGCTTAGTAAAATCTGAAAAGGAGAAGAATTTCCTTAAGACACTTCTACATTAGTCTAACAGTATTTTTAAACCTAGTCTGAAATGATATCAGAAACTGGAAAAAGGGAAGTTAATATTTATTTCTAACCATCAGATTGTCAACATGCTGCCAGTTA
Source organism: Hypsolebias longignatus (assembly GCA_031762435.1). Taxonomy (NCBI): domain Eukaryota; kingdom Metazoa; phylum Chordata; class Actinopteri; order Cyprinodontiformes; family Rivulidae; genus Hypsolebias; species Hypsolebias longignatus. Next base: position 28,764,770 of record JARVGV010000412.1, on the reverse strand, counting down.
GTAGCATCTAATCCAGGGAGGGGATGTGCTGCCAGCATGTCCTTTGAACAGAAACGACAGGACCGCAGAGCGCACAAATATGCACACAGAGAAGCTCGTTCACATGATCGCAAATGCAGATCTGTTGGCTTGCTCTCCCTGGGTGACTTCAAAAACATATTCTGCCAAAGGGAAGCACTTTCATCAGAGCGGTGACATTTCAGGGTCCTGCACTGCCACCATCATCCACAAACATTCATTTGCACACACTACAATCATACAGACATTATGTTCTGGGCAAATGGTGCATGAATTGGAAAAAAATAAAATAAAATCATTGAGAGCCAATTAAAGCAGGCACAAACTGCGTCAGTCATAAATGTTTGTATAAAGCACCCACAGAGACTAAATGAAGTGGCTATTGTGTCACATCAAGGCAGGAGTCAGATGAGAGGAAAAAAGCTGCATCTTTGAAATAGAAAAAGGTCAGAAAACAGTCAAATTGGCTTTTATTATGCCCATATTTGGTCTTCCTGTATAGGTCAAAATCAGCTGTCAAACAAATTTGTTCACACTTGAATGCTCTCCTTCAATCATTGGACACCTTGAAAAACATCCATGCATCCTTGGGCTGTGAGAAGGTGCCACCATTATTTCTAAAACATTTTTATTTGTCTAACGAATTTCTTGAATTTTATTAACTTTTACTTTACCCCAAATCTCATGTCAGTTTCTTCCTTTGATCCTAGTGCTTTCCTTTTAAGATCTTATCCCCTTTCCTCAGAGATGTTTAAATCGCTCTGTTCCTGTCAAAAATTTAAAAGAGGACTGATGTAAAAACTCCAGAGTAGAGGTTTGTACATGGAATAAGCAAGGTAGAGATCAGAAAGTTGAAATAAAACAAAGAAAAAATTATATAAATATGTGGCATCTGAGATGTGCAAACTTTCATATACAGACTATACAACAGCCTTGTCCTGTATGACAGGTGTACATGTAATTGTTTGTGTCTGTGAGGATGCAAGTGTGAACAAAATACCTGTGAACCACTGAATATATTTTAATAAAAGCTCAAAGTATTTACGAAGATTTGCAACTGAGCCTCTCTGAAAGAGAAGAGATTCAAGATGGCCTCCACAGCTAATTAACCTTAACAAAACCCAGTAATGTCTATAACAGTTAATTTTACAAATAATGAGCAAAACTTTGGTGCAGTAACAGCTGATTGTTGGATAAAAATATCCTCTATCTGGCTTGAAGGACCAAATGTTGGATAAAAATATCCTCTATCCGGCTCGAAGGACCAAAATGTTGGATAAAAATATCCTTTCTTCATTTTACTCAGAAGCCGCACTCAAAAACATGAGAAGATATTTTAACCCGATGTACTTGCAAGGCCAGGCTTTCACTCACAGGTTTACACATGATGCATACAAGTTCTACATGACTGGAACCCGGTCATGACAATCTGCAACAGGCAGTGTGCAAGAATTGTTTTTATATCTTATCAGCTCTCACAGACAGTTACTGATGACCTCAGACTCCCATGCAGGATCAAATAAGTTCCTATCTGAGAGAAGAGCTCTCGGGCAATTCACACACATGATTCGACATTAATTTAACACTGGTAGTGATAAACATCCTTGACCTTGACCAAAAATCCCATGACAATGAGAGTTATAGACAATGCATGCAGAAAGTGCCAACACATCAAGTGAGACTATTGTGGGCGATACATTATCCTCTGGGGAACGCTAAACTCTAAAATTAATTTTACATGTTCAGACAGTAGTCCTCTGACCTGCTAATTGCTAGAGTAGGTGTGGCTTGGCGTTGTGAAAGAAAATAAGCTATCCCATCTCTGAAATAAAGTCCAAAACAATCAACCAAGAACTTCATAAATGATGTGTAAAGCAAATCCTCTGAATCCAAAGCAATTTGTCGTGTCCCAGGATGATGCAAACTGTCTGATAAAATCTACTTTTGTGATTTAAGTTCACTTCACAGAGCTTGATGTGAACTACCATCCCAAAAATACTATTCATACTTTTTTTTTTTTTTTTTTACAAATGATGTTCACTTTGTTTTATCTTTTTCTGGCAAAGATTCTAATCTGGTCAACCATTGTTGTACTGCAAAGAGTGGCATTTATTTCAGAGAAACCCTAAAGTTGTAAAGCCAGAATTTGCCATCTAAAGACAGGACAGTATTGGACTATACCAGAAGTCACAAGTAGTTTCATTATGTTGTAGAAAAATAAGAATCACTGATAAGCTACTGATTGGATCTGAGTTGTTCTTCCAGTTATGACAAGATTGGTGCTGTTGTTATGTCTTACTGTTCAAACCTTGTTCAAATCAGCCCTTTCTGACAATCTGGAGGAGACAGATTCTGCCACTTAGATTCATCTCACCCCTGGAGTGTATCGCTTGACATTTCATTTATAATAATTTGTTTCAAATGAACAAGATGGATCTTCTTTTCTCCCTTATACAGTTGCTACGACAACTACAAATCTAACATGAAGCACATTATTATGTCCTGGATTCTATATGTTTAAAAAGACAATGGATTTAAAATGAATGGGTGCCTTAATCACATTTAATTTGAATAGGGGGAAAAGGTATTGCATAAAAAGAGCATCACAGAATGGCTGCTAAGTTTTAAAGGTAGACATTTGTAGGAACGGTTGACTTGTTCACAAGCAGGATCTGGTAAAAGTTGTTCAGCGAGATGTAGTGGCTTGAGTTCAAAACCAAATAAAGTTATTACTCTTTAAATAAAAGCATAAATGGAAACTAAAAATGTATTTGTTATAGGTGGCTAATCTAAAATTATGCTGCATTAAAACAAAGAAGATTAATCTTTTTTTTATCAGTATATCTCAGAAAAACAATTCCAGTCATTTAGCCGAGCACAATTTCTTATCATTCTCTCAAATGAGATGAAATTACATCTGAATTATCCAAAAACCAACTGGCAGATGCAGGACAAAGAAGCAGATGGAGATGGATTCAGAAAATAGGATAAGATCTAGAGGGGGGGGGGGGGAGAGAGAGAGACAGACAGACACTTAAATGAGAAAAAGATTAAAGTGGTCATTTTGAAACAGCAATTAAAATTCTGCTAATGCTTTCGGGGTCATGAGAATATTTCTAAAAAAATAAAAACTGATTTGTTAACATTGAGTATATTTCATGGATTTACTAACTATAACCCATATTTTCTGATGTAAATAAACACAGTGTGAAGTGAAACATTAAGCTTTTTTTTTTTTTTTTTTTTTACCACTGAAAGCAAAGAGACCACTACTGACTTTAATCTAAGTTCAGAAAGTCGATCTCTGCTGAACTCGCTCCAACCATCCATCTTCACTTTTCTCTGCCAAGCTGTGATGGTTTGAAAACTGTACTTTCCAAAACGCTAAGTCAGGCTCTCCACTTCAGTCCAATATTACCTGAAGTGAGTGCTTCTCCAGAAAAGTTCACAATGATTTTCGAACACAGTCAACAAGAACCACCGTTAAGGTAAATAAAGCATCAAAAATATATCACAGTGCCTCAAGAAAATTTCTAAATTGATCGTATTTATGACAATATAGCAAAAAGGATTGTTTCATACTATATATGATTATAGCTTGCAGGTAGAAGCCTTTGTTAGTGCAAACTAATTAAAACATAATTTCCATCTGTAATTTTCTATGATGTGAATCTACAAAAGCTCTGCAACATAGCGGTACATTAAGAACAAGATACTGTAAATGCAAGGATTAAAGTGTGCCAGGTCATGTTTGTAATAGTCTTCAACAAAAATTTATCAAACAAATAATTTGATAATAACTGAAATAATTAAAAGCAACGTGATGCGATGTCAAGAAGTGTGGTCAAAAATAAAAATCCTGTAAGAAACTAAATTTACACTTTTTTATAATATAAATTGTTAATTTGTCCTTAAATGGACAATTTGTAGGCAAAACTTGTGAAATTGACCAACTACCACAAGTGTTTGCGTTTGGAAGCAGCCGAAGTGTAAAGAAAAAACTGCTGACATATCCCTACAGAACCTCACTGACCTACACAAGACAAGGTCAGTGAACAAGGCCAGGCTGATTCTGGCAGATCCTGATCAGCCACTCCATGGTGAGTTCAGGTTGCTTCTATCTGGATGCAGGTATTTGAAGCCCAGGTGTAGGATGAACAGACAAAAAAAAAAAAACATCCGTTCCTGCAGAGATCAGGCTTCTCAACAAAACTGTTGATTTTTGGGGCTGTTAATTTAATGTTTCAATGTCTTGTCTAGTGTGGATGTTTTGTGTGCCGACTGACTGTGAAACAAATGGCCCCTTGGGATAATAAAGATTCTTGAACTTGAAGTCCACTGAAGAGCCGTTTGGGATGGAGAGGTCAGAGTTTGTATGCATTGACACAGATTTACACTCAGATTTGTCAAGTAAAAAAACAGATAAAAAGTAGTTTTAAATGTACATCTGTTCTGGAGCCTATATCAGAGTCAGAGTTTCTTTTAATTGTGTACACATGTTCCGGTTACATCCAACAAAAGTATAAAATATAAGAGAAAAACAGTAATAAGATCTAAGATAGGAACTAAGAAAAACGTTAATAAAAAATATGCTAAGCACTAGTAGTACGAAAACACACGGACGTGAGTCTGTGTGAGCAGATGAGCACGAATGAACACATCAACATGAAACAAATCAGCAGCTTCATGATGTGATTTTTTTTTTATTATTCTGGTTAGAGATTCATGAATCAAACAGACTCAGGGTAGAAGCTGTTCCTCAGTCTAGTGGTTCTACACTTAATGCTCCTTAACTTTATGTCTGAGGGGAGCGGGGCAAAAACTGTGCTGGGTGAGTGGGGTCCTTCATGATGAAGGTGGCTCTCTTCCTGCATCTGAGGTGTAGAGGGCTGTGATAGTGGGGAGGCTGACTCCAACAGGCTTCTGCACAGAATACTGTATATATAGAATATGCAGAGTCATGTAATAAAATTTATGTTTGTATTTGAAATTAAGTTTTAAATTAAAAAAAGTACACAGAGTTGTTTTCTGAGATTTTTCAAGTTAGTGCTGATTTGGGTTACCTGCTCTCAAGCAAACATTATTTATGAATTTATTTATTTATTTTTAACCAAACTGTTGTTGTTGCATTGCTTTTTCTCAGAACCTGAGAAGAGCTTTCATTGTGAAAATCTGTTGTATCAACGATGGCACAACATTGCAATCATCCAGCTGAAATACAAACAGAAACTCCACATGAAATGTTTTCACTGTTACTTTTCTCTTTTCTACTTTTCTTTTTTTAACATTCTGTCAAAAAGAAGAGCAAAATATTTCTACTGGTGTCCTTATTTTCAATGAACAATAGAGAAAAAGTGTTGCAAACCAAAAACCTGCAAACATCAGCTCATCCACATTTATTTATGTTTTATGCTCAAAATTGCCCAAACTATTTACTACTACTTAAATTCAGACATTTATAGCAGAAGGGAAGTTTATAGCTTAAATTATTAAAGCAACAACATTGTGGACATGTTTTTTATTCACCTTTCAATATCTGTTTAAAATACATTTTCCTGCACGTTCCCTGGTTTCTTGCTTTCTTATTTAATATCTGCTTCAAAAACTCATTTCAGTGAGTGTATAAAATATCAGTAAAATATCAGTTTTCATGCAGGGTGAATAGATGCTCTATAAACAATATAAGAACAGTATTTAAAAGGTAATAACACAGAGTATTACAACATGCTTCTATTTCAACTAGTTAATAGAAGCCAGAAAGTATAAACAAACTAAAAAACAAAAATTAATAGCTGCAAAAAGGGAAGAAAATAAATCAAATGGAAAAAAATGTTAGGTCATGAATTTAATCTTAAAAATTAGCTCGACTACCTTACAATCTTATTGAAAAGTAATTATTGTCCAAAGACAGTGAATACAGTATTTATGCCATACCCTCATTTATAAGAAATGCCGTTAAAGTTTAAAAATGTAAAAAAAAATGTAAAAGTGATTACTTTAATTGATTTTGTCTGAGGAGTGGAGACATGGTTTTCTTTCATGTTTATATGAATTGCATTTAAATTTCAGAAACTTTGTAATTATGTTGGATTGCAAATCAAAAGCAGTGTTTGATTTTCATTAATCTTGAAGTTGTTTTGTTGTTGTAGAACAGAATACAGCAGTCTAGCCTGTTGTAGAATCACATCTAGATTTTAAAATATCTACAATTTAGTTATTTCTTAGTTTATTAATTGGAAAGTATTTAGTGATTCAAAAACAAGAGAAAAATACTGTCCTCGAGTGAGTAATAGTTCTTATTGTCCACAGGCTGACGTCACAAATAACAGCAAAGGACACGAATGTGATCTTTGTTGTGAATTTGATTAAGCTTGTCTTTTTACAGCTATTTTTTAATACAGACACTCAATTTTCCCTCTCCAGAAGTTCTAAGTCAAACCTGTGAGCTGCTTCCTTGACAGAATAATTGCTTTTATTTTATTTTTTTCTCCCAACGTTTTAAGAGAAGCACAAACTCCTTGATCTAATAAATGGACAGAGATTATGCATTCAGTTTCAAAGCAGAGCACTTTCCTGGCAAAAAAAAAAAAAAAAAACAAAAAAGGTAGAAAAAGTAAATTATGCCAGGAACGAACAAACATGAGTTTTGTTGGTCAAATCAAATACGCACATAGAAAACGTTTTAAGCTTTCATTAAACATTATTACCATTTCTGCACAAAACATGTTAAATACATCACAGTTGATAAATTGATATTGTCAAGTAAAACACACTGATGGACCTTCTGCTGCTCTGCCAACTTTCTTTCATCCGGTTTTCAGATTTTGGAGAAGCATTTCCAGTTCACCACTAACGTCACTGACAGAAGCAAACAGTTGTGAAGAAACGGAACCAAGTTTCTGAACATGTGTCTTTTGAACTGCAGCAATGAGATGGATGGGATTAGGATCCTACATCTACAGTATCAGCCACTGGGAGGATTACTGATTAAAATAGTCTGAGATCATCAGTGAAGACATTTTAATGACACAGAAGAAGCTTATCATGTAAAAGCTGAAATATGGTATTCTTGGTATGAAATATCTGTTCCATCCATCCATTAATCCATTCATCCATCCATCCATCCACTTTACCCACTTGTTTTTTCATTGCCAAAAAAAACAGAAAACATGTCATCTTCGAGTTTCCAACAATAATCAGGGATTCTAAAAGTCAGACTTTTGGGCAACATTTTTTTAATGCTGTGAACTTGCAGAAAACTAGAGGTGTATCAGTACATCAGATGCAGCTCAGATCAGATACAGATCAGCTCAAACCCACAACCGCTGGATTACAGGACCATGACACTGACCACCAAGCTACCGCAGCCCCACATTAAGAAAGCAATAAGAAAGCAGAAACAGCAGCAAACGTTAAACAACTTGAGGCAGTGACATAGAAACAGGAACTCTTTCAAAGGCAAATTCCACAGTTTCTCCAACAATACGCACATATGTTCGTTGTTACAAAGATCTTTTACATTCAATTTCTGGATACAAGTTCTTGTCCTAGTGGGGAGCCCTGGGGCACTCCCTTAGAAACAAAAAAGCAGAGACAACTCACGGACCACAAACGAGTGTTGTCAAAATGAATCAACAGTCAAAAGGACGAATTCTGCAAATAAACCCATACTGAACACCTGAGGCATCAACAGATGCAGCCATCCCACACGGGAATCTAGAGGTTACAATAGGACAGGAAGCCCTCCAAAAACAACTTGTACAATATTTTTATATGTAAGACCTGACATCGACTTTGGCTGCTTCCTTTAGCTGCAGTGAATAAAATAACTGTTGGATTATCAGTCTGAGTCTAAACTGCATTCAGCAAACAGACGACAAGAGTGGAAGCGTAGACGGGTATTTGATTTCTTCTTACCATGGTCATGACCCTAAAAATCATTGCATTGTCCTTCTGAAGCATTAATGAGCTCCTGACTGCACCTGTACTTCCATCCTCCCCATGCTTAAGGACACAAACTTTATAAAGCAAACTGGAAAATGAATGACTGACAGATGCACTGATAATTGATGAGTGTGTGAGACTGCTGGGATTATTCAGAAGTAACAGGTACATAATTGTAAATTAGTTTATTCGAACATGCCTCAGAGCACTAAAGAAATAAAGTGTTTAATAAACAATATGGAAAAAGACAAAATATACCAAAGTTCATGCTCAATAATCCATGTAGAAATCCAACAATGCCAGGTGTAGTGTGCAAGGGGTTAACTTATTCACTTACACTTTTCAATAATTATACTGGACTCGTTCGAGTCTCAAACAATAATTATTGA
>JARVGV010000412.1:28678558-28689973 GCA_031762435.1 Hypsolebias longignatus | reverse complement strand
GGGAATCCCAAGGCGTTCCCAGGCCAGCCGAGAAACAGTCCCTCCAGCGTGTCCTGGGTCTTCCTCTGGGTCTCCTCTATCCATCCATCATATTTATCCATTTCTTCTTTTTCAGGTCACAGGGTCACTGGTGCCAATATTCAACCATCACAGATATAGATTTAAAACCCAGATAAAAACTCACATGCACAGAGAGAATGTGCAAACTCCACCCATAATGGCCCCCCAGCTGGGATTCAACCCAACAGATTAGAGGCAGCAGCTCTACCAATAGCGCCGCCGTGCTGCCACTTTTTGTTGCCCATTTGTTTAATTCTATCCTTCCCACTGTACTAACCAACATTTAAAATGAACAAAAGGTTCAACTGTATGCAAGCCAAAAAATAAATAAATAAAACATCAACATAAGTTTAAAAGCTTTTTGTAAGTGTTTAACAAAATTACTTTGCATCTGGACCATAAGATTATTTGAGACTGCATTACAATTTCTGCAAAAACACCTAAACTTGCAAAGAATGGCAAAGAAGTGAAACAATGCCGTGATAACCGTCTGCTATAATTTCACCTAAAGGAAGGTGTGAACGTGTGCAGTGAGGAGGAGGAGGAGGAAGCACAGGCTGACAGGTTTATCAACACCACCTGACTCTCAGCAGGAAACTGACAGACAGTTTCCACTTACCCCCAAACGTCAACTCAATCATGTTGCTCTGGTCACTTGAATATTTTGACAGCCCTCTCTGATGCTCTGCCTTCCTCTCCCCTTCCATTTCTCCACGCCTTTCCCCACGTTTTCAGCCATCTATCTGCTGCGTCTATTCCAAATTTGATGGCTCCTAGCAGTTTCACTGTGATCCTTACTGTAATCATCTCTTTCCATCTTTCCTCCACACAATCTCTCAAAGTCTGGGTGTCAAAGCCTCCCTCTCATTTTTAATGACAGTGTCTTATCTTTTGTCTTTATTTTTTTGAAAGTTACGGCACCCTAGAGACAAAAAGAGAAAGTTTGGATTTACCAAACACTGCTGAAATGCATTTTTTATATCCAATGCTCTAATTGCCTTTGAATGTGCTCGTCTTTCATTTTATCTCTCTGTTGCCTAAAGCTAGTAATTTTTAGGCCGACAAGAATCTGTTTAAAATGTGTGGAAGGAACTTAGGGAATAATTATTTGTGTTATTTGAATGAGAATGCCACACAGCCTTCAGCAACCCTTTCACATTCTACAGCCTAAGATTTTAATTTGGGGTTTCTATCCAGTTGACTGGATTAGATAACGACAAACGACGAAAACTAAAGAATCAATCAGCAAGACTTTCCTATGGCTTGAGGGTCTCTAATTTACAACAACAAAAACAGCAAACAAAACAAAAATGTTTGATCCGTTATCCACTTTTAATAAAAATCCAAGCGCATGAAGACATTTAACAGTTTAAGGCAAAACGTTGGAGAAAAACAGGTTCAGATGTTTTGACAAGGTTTTCATAAGAGAAAGAAACAACTGTAAAATTAATTCTTTCATGTTTAGATGTAATCAAGTATGAAATTTAATTAACACTTCTGACCAACCTAGTTAATTATACATTTTTAGTTGATGTTTTGTTTTTACTAATGTAAGTCTTTATTTGTCCAATTAAAGATTAAATGGCTCAAAAGAGACAATCAAAGCTACTAATAGAAGAAATTAACACAATTTAGAAACCGGACAAACAAAATGGCAGATAATGTAAAGGAATTAAATACAGGCTAAAACAGAGTTGTGATTAAAACTTAATTTTTTCACACACTAATCTAGAAATAAAAAGACAATTACGATATGTGTGTGTAAAAGATTCTCCTTTACCACAGGAATATATTTTGAATTGCAACAAAATTTACTCCCGTTTTATTTGTTAAAATGTGTTGTTGCAAACTGGAGAACATTTGCAGCTCCAGTTAAACTAAACAATAGACATTGCATTAACAAACATAAGATTAGAGAGTTAAAAATCAATTTCTGCTTCGTCAGCCTGCAGTCCTTTATCTGAAGGCGTATTAAAAAGCCTTTTAAATGCATGCACACAGCTCAGGGAGTGCAGCTCTGCACTGGTGAACAGTTTTGATTATGGTAAGAAATGGCTTAAAATGACTGTGGTAGCTCGAGGAAGTGAAAATGACCATTGTAATGGAGAAGAGTAATAAATACTGTGGTGCAAATGTAAAGCAGACAGCAGCTGGTACCCACTCCAGTTTTATTACAGCTGAGAGATGCATTTGCTTCTCCCTGGTTCCAGTGACCTCTGACCTTAAGCCTTTTTTGGAGCTATCACAGCTTTAAGGCTCACAAACAAACAAAAAAGGGAGCTTGAAATATTTTTGTTGGAAGGGAAATAAAAATAAATAAATAAATAAAAGGTGATAACCTCATGTCAAAGGTCAACACCCTAAAGACTCGTACATTATGCAGTAAATACTAGATAATGCAAAACAACTAATAATAATAATAATAATAATAATAATAATAATAATAATAATAATATGTCATTATCCAAAACTAATCATTCCCTGTTGTTTTTAGGAGGTGTGGTATAAAAAAATATTTATCTCACATTGTAGTCTAAATGTAGCAAAAATAAATGCTTATTTTATTCGTAAAGAAAAAGCTTGGAATGGAAAAAAATATTGAAAATAACAGATTATTGATTATTGATTATATATTAAAAACAAAAAAACATTTTTAATCTATTTGCTTTTCCCCGTTTGCAAGACATAACTGTTCTTGTATTAAAATAAAAATAGGCCTACATGCATCTCATCTTCTGCTTTGACTGCATTGTTAGAATCACAATAATTAAAGTTGTGTCCTTTTAAAAAATCAGCTAATTTCTCTACTTAAAAAAAATGCATTAGCAGAATGTTGTTATATTTATTCCTGAGACGTCGGTTGCTTTTCACTGCCATGTCAAGTGAGGGGTGTTAGTAAGCACAACAGGTGCTGATACACACATAAATACTTTAGCTGCTTCAGCTCTGACAGAGTAAAATCAAAGCCACACATACCTGTATTTAATGATCTAATAAAACTGTTCTGTCAAAACGTTCCTGCTTGTTTTCATATTTGTGATCATTCAGAAGACGTGCTTTGCTTACAGCAAATAAATACAATTTATGATGCTGAAACTGATTAAAACTGGTACATTATACGCCAGAAAATATTAGGTGAAAAGCCTAAGAGTCAGAAAAGTCCTTCAGTAGTGACTCTGTACAGGAACATTTATCACCATCACAGTGAGCCACTAGCACAAACGCACAACTGATAGATAGGCTAAAGAAATGGCAAATGTTTTACATCCAGTCAGTAAAAAAGACTGTAAACTGCAGGTTCTGTCAAATTACAGGTGCAAAAAAGAAAAAAAAAATCAGCATGTGCATTCAGTCACAGAGACAGAAGCAGAAAGACAAATTGCCAGAGAAACTGTGCCACTCAGTTTGATATTACTGAATTAAATGAAAAGTTGACTGCATTGTTTCCCTGTAATTAAGCTGCAATCATCATTTATCATGCTCCACAACCACGTGACATTTTGTTCAAGGAAAAAGAATAATAATTTTCTGTAATTATTGCACTGGTGTGGATCATTTTTATTTATTTATTTATTTATTTTGCAGTGATTCAAACAACAAAATATTTAATGAGAGGATAAAAATTATCCTAAAACATAGTGACTTACAGCAGATGAGAGGAAAGAAAATGTAAGAAGGAAAATTAAAAATGGTGCAGTAAAAAAACAAAAGCAAAGAATAGGCAGGATTTATATTTAATTCTGCTGTATGAAAATTACATTTATTCTACTGAGATAAAGATAATTTATCCACAACAATAGGTTAAATTATGTGAATTATAGCAATATAAAATAGATTTTTATTTTTTCAAAAATCATTAAGTTATGATACAAAAAGAAGCACATTGAATTCTTAGATTAAAATATGTTTGAAACAGTGGACGTTTAGACCAAACCAAAAACTTTAAATTTTTATTATACATTGGCAGTTTTATACAATAGTGAAATCAGTATAAAATGCATTAGGTTATTACTTACTGAAATGTAATACAATGAGAAGCAAGAACATTGTCATTCCATATGTTGCTGGAGTATCTGAGAAACCCAGAAGGATTTTCTCCAAACAACATCCTGATGCAATCCCTGTCACCTCAGAGGCGATCCATGTAGCACGCAATAATAAAACATGAGTAAGAATACATGTACATTCATATTCAATATTTGTATAGTTAACAGGCATAAAACCTTTAAAAAAAAAAAAAAGAAAACGTTTAGGCTTTACGCTATTTTTCTGTCCTTCACAAAGTCACCTGGTAATATTCCTAATGATTTGGGTTCAGAAAAAGAAAGACCAACCAGCCACATCCATAAGCTGATTGGTGGATTGATTCTATACCTAATGTTACTGAAGTTTTATCAATAAAAATCAGCTTGCAACTTGGTTTTCAAGCACATAAATTGCTGTAGTTGGATTTGGACTCCAACCACAAAGTTTAAACAGAAAAGACCCTGTAACCGCCATGACTTGCCAGTTGCATCTACTATAAGTTCTGTTCAGTAGATTATAAAATTTCCAACTTTTGCTACTGATCACGTTAACATTTATAGTTTATATGTCCATTTTTAAATGTTTTATAAAACATAGCCTTTTTAAGATGAGATTCAAGAGAATTGCATCTTTCTTTTTTTTTAATACAATCACTGACCTGTTAAAGTATTCTTTAATTAGGTGAGATTTTATCATTCTCTGTCAGTTTTCCACAGAAACACAGCCAGTGCATCCATAATGCTCTGCTGGGACATTATGGATTCAATAACAATTGACTGTTCATCGTTTTAAATTTATGAAGAAATACCCTGTCAGAACACCCTGATGCATGCTCAATATTCCAGGTAGAAAAATCTAAAAAATAAAAAATAAATAAAAATAAAAAATAAAAAAAAGTCTGGTCCTCTGGACACTCAAAAAAGTAAATAAATAAATAAAAATAAAAAATAAAAAGTTTTGCTTTGTTTTTTTGTTTGGTTTTTTTTTTTGTTTGTTTGTTTGTTTGTTTGTTTTAATGTCCAGAGGACCAGACTTAGCTTTTTTGGATACCCTGTCAGAAATTCCTTTCTGTTTAAGGACCTTTGGCTCAAAGAGCAACAAAAATCTTTTTTTCCATGATCGTACTGAAATCTGTTGTGAAATTAACTTTAGTTTTCCATTGGTATTCATGTGCAAGGACCAAGTAGATTGACAGAATAACACCACCTGCTCTTGTTGACCTTTGGCACAAAATGAAACCTTGATTGGTTTGTTTTTGAGTTGGTGCAGCGACTCACTATGCAAAATCAAATTTCTTTATTAAACCTGCCTTTTCAACCAGAGGGAGACTCTGGTTTTGCTTCACACCAGGGAGAGCCAGGCTAGGAAAAGAATAGCATTTATTTTAAAAAGTCTGCGTCTAGTAAAATAACTTGCTACATGTGATAGAAGCTTTAAGTACCTAACCCACTTTTGCAACTGTACCTAAATTACAAACATCTAAATCTTTTAATTTCTCTTTTACTCAGATAGTTCCTTGTGTTGATCTGATTTAATAAAAATATAATGCAAAGAATACTAATAAAACGTTAAAGTTCTCGCTCAATAATTCAGGTAAAAAATCCTGGATTCCTGGATTATTGAGCTTGAACTTTGATGTTTTGAGTTACTTTGGCCATGGCTGCCTCAGAGGAGTCGACGGGGGAAAGGGCAGGCTCCAGAAACCATCTGATCACCATCAAATTGGTTGGCCCACTATGTGAGTTTGCTGCTTATGGGACTGGGTTTGTTGTGGCTCCTCAGACTGATGAAGTCCTTTGGATGAAAGACTAAACGTTTCAACACAAAGAAACCATCCAGAGGACCTGATTAACTTTGTTGGAATATTAAGAAAACCTTTACTTATAAAAGCTGTGTAACAAGGATGAGAAGGTTCCTGTCATTTTCTACAGAAAACAAAGGCAGTTACATGGTCTCCCAATGCACGCTTGTGTTTTTTCTGGGTACTCCAGTTTTCTCCCATAAGCCAAAAACATAGAACAGGTCTAAACAGTCCCTAGGTTGGAGAGTGAATGGTTGTCTCATTTGTCCATGTGTCCCAGTGATGGACATGCGACCTGTCCAGTGCGTCCCCCGCCTCTCGCACAGTGACTGCAGGAGATAAAGACCACAACTCCCAGTGACCCAGAAAGGAGAAAAAGGTAAAGAAAATGGATTAATGGATGGATGGATTCATTTTTGACTAAACATATTAAGTCTCTTGCAGAGATTAAAAAAAAAAAAAAAGCTTTTTCTTATGTTCAGAGCTCAGATTAAATCAAATCATTGGGAACATGCTTTTACTGTGACGATTCTAAAAAGCACACTCAAGATGGAAAGTATCAGAAAATTGAAATTATATATTAATTCATGAGCACACATGAAAAGGATGAAAATAAAAAGGCAGCCATAGGAACCGGTGCTTTCTCGCCACACGCTACGATGGTTGAGGTAAAATCTCAGATTGTTTGCCAGAGAATTGATGCAAGTTATTGTCTCATTAAACTTGATGAGCTTTACTGAGACTTCACTGAGCGTTGAACTCCAGAGAACAGAGGGATGTCTGATTTTAGACAACTAATGGGACAAAACATTTAACACCATTTATTCTTGCAGCGAATGTATTTATTTTGAAACCATAAAACAATAAGCTAACAGTATTTTTCTTTTGATTACATAGTTATCTTTCTTGAATGACTGTTACTGTAATTGTCACTGGACAAAAAAGGTTGTGTTTGTGTGGCGGTTTCTGGATGTGCATGAAAGCAGATTAAAGCATACAGTTTGTGTTACATACTGTATGCTCCATGTGAGGACGATTGATAAAGAATTCACTGCCAGTCCAGCTTTAAAAGCTGAATCTACCAGCATGCAATGGCTTACAGGCAATAACTGGTGCACTGCCAAGAGACTACAACATTTTCACCATGGGAGAGCAAATATAAGAGCATGAAGAGAGAACTGAATAAGCATTTATTACCAAACAGTTCCTGAAGGGAACACCAAGCTTGTCACTACAAGAAGTGTTGTTTTAATTAAACTGTGTATTGAAACAGTTTATTTATGTAAAATACACTTGGTAAGTGAAAAGTAAATAAATAATAAAACTCTGATGATGACTGTTTTATTGACTGAGGAGAAATTACATGGGGGGGGGGGTGCATGGAGAGCAGTAGTTTCATTCAATATATCAATAAAAACAAAGCTTGCAGTCACACTGGGAGTTGTGTGGAACATGGGCTGTGTGTGTGTATTGGGGTGGGGGGGGTGCTTTTTTAAGGGCTGGCATGTGGGTAAACTTGTGAGTGCAATAATGAAAATTTATAGACCTTAAAGAGTGGACTTGTTAATCGGCACTGACAAGCCTCTGGTCTGAGGCAACGTGCAGAAGCTACCAACTGATGAACATGAACCCAATCTAAAGGTGCACTGCTTTTTTTGTATTAGTGTCAAATATTAAAATGCAGAAAGCAGAAAATAACATGCATGAACCAGAATGTTTTAAGAGGGGATTATTGTACATTCAATAGCTAAAAAGTATACAAACAAACATGCTGATAAAATGACTTGAGTACTAATACAAAGTAAAATAGCTTGGAATTCAGTATAAACTACTTAAATTTGCGTAATCTTGACAGTAGGGCTGGACAATAATTTGATAGATAAATATCACAGTGATGTGAGTTTTTAGCACAGTTTTGATATTGCGATATACAGACGCATTTCTTTTTCTGTTCGGAGTGAAGCGGCCGCTTCAGTTTCAACCCGAACAGAAAAAGACGCACACAACTACGTAAGTGCGTGGTGACGTACACCACAGCTCAAAGGAGTCAGCGGTAGCAGGCTAGGCTAAAGCTCCAACGCGCTTTAAGTTTTCACTTCAAAATGAGTGCCCATGACCGTCAGAATGTGACTGAACAAGCTTTCACGAGTGAAGCAGATGGCATAAATGATGAGAGATGACAGACTAATTCAGCGGTGTTGAAGTGGTTCGGCTTTCTAAGATCTGATAAACTACAGGTTTCAGGTGCTGCAAAATGTACCGGAGAGTCGTTCCAACTAGCCGTGGGAACATCTAACTTGTTCCATCTGAAGAGTTTCCACTTGGTAGAATCTGGTGAGAGTCAGAAGATGAAGCGCAATAAAAGTTTGAGCCAACGTGTCCCTGAAACATCACCCGCAGCTGTATCAAAAGAGAAACACATTTGTGTTGTAGTTTGAAGTTAAAACTATGAATATTGACAAAGTTGAGAGTTTTATGTTTATTTGACGTGATTTCAAATTTCTTTGAATGTTAAATACAAATAAAAGGTGAACATTAATTTATTTGTACAGTTTGTACAGTTTTCTTTTTAGGCTTTTATATTGTTTATATCAATATTGGAATTATATTGTTACAGACCGAAATTAAGAAATATATTGTGATGAAAGTTTTGGCCATATCATCCAGCCAGATAACTAAATATAGACATGTTTGTTCTGTTTTTTGTTTTTTCCTCAATTTATTTATTTTCAAGATGAACTGGTGTTTTGTGTAAAGAAGTATAACAGAAAAAGTTGTCAGTTTGTGAAAGAAGCACTGTCAGGAGGACAGGTCATCTTCCCTACCAAACATTTACAAGAATTAAGTTTAAAAAAGCTAAGCAGCAACATTTTCTATAAATAACACTGTATGTTAATGGAAGTAGGAGGTTGTGTCAAATTAAAACAATCAGGATTAAGTGAAACTACTCTTTACAGGTTAATTTCTTGCAAATGAAGATATGAGCATTCTTTGCAACACCATCCTATAAACCAACGGCTGCTTTGAATGAAGGTGTTATTTTGGGAGCAAATTCAAGCTGTGACAAAGCTGCTTGTTGCTTCAGAGAACAAACGGAGCAAACCTACTGTGGCAGCAGTATTTTGTCATTTACCACAGCCTACAAAATTATCAGCGTAATGCAAAGCAGCTTTCAAAAAGCTTATGAAGCCGAATCAATACTTCTGCCCTGCAGTTTCAAAAGACATTTTGCATTGAAAGCTTCATGAAGGCAGCCTTTATTGCAGTTTTTAGACTGCAACAATTTATCCAGAATGTTCTTTGGTAGTTCAGTGTTTTCATGTCTGTTATTTGTTGCAATCGCCATTTTAGTTCATTTTGAATGTACTGTACATTTTTTTCTTCCTTGTAAATGCAACAACTTAAAAACACAGTATTTAAAGACAAAAAAAATATAGCTTTATTAACATATTCCATCAACCCCCAACTAAAGACCATGCATTTTTATAACACAGTTATTATTTTAAAGCAGCGATAACTGATTATTTGAGGCCTCCAGTCAGAGGTGCTTCGATAAAGAGTGTGAGGTTCGTGATAAAGACAAACATGGTCCAAAAATATCTAATTACTAATGTTTATTTGATCCAGATTTCATTTTTTTCTTCTGTAAAAAAGACTGACAGCTTCTTTTACTGTAATAAAAATAGGCTTAATGGTGTTAAATATTAAGGTAATGAGAAATCTGAATGACGAAAATTACTATATTTTAATGAGTGAACAGACAGTTTTATTTTAATTAAAATGTGAAATATCAAGAAAGCAGCACAAGGATGCAAAAATAGGGTTGTGTTAACCTAACAATGTGATTTTTTTTTATTACAGAAAAACTGAAAAAATAATCAAAGTAAACAATTGTAATCTAAAAATGTATTTAAAAGTAATAATTTTGCTGATTCCTTTGACCCTAATTAATCAGTCCTTCAGTGGTGCATTAAAATAAACTAGACTTTAAAAAATTTATTTTCTGAAAGAATACGGTGCAAACACTGAGGGGCTGAATGGCTGTTGAAATTTGTTGAAGCAGCTAAAATATTCTTAAAATTAAACTAATTCGAACAAAAGCTTGAATCAAAACCAAAGCTAAAAACAAGAATTTGCAAACCTGTAGCTAAAAGATTAAATTCACTTAATAGCAGCTTCAAGTAAACTTAACAAGACTAGCTACAAAGAAGACAAAAATAGAGCAGGTTTAGGTAGATCTAAAAAAGAAGAAATTTTGAAGACATTAAATCACATGGCAATTCTATAAGTAAAATTTTGCGTTAAATTCAATAAGTATAAAAAATTACAAATACAAAAAATCATAACACGCTATAATTTATTGAGCCAAATGTTTTGACAGAATAATGGTTAAAATACCATACAGTATGCAGAAGTAGTTTTTACTTTGAACACAATCAGCCGGAGGTGAAAAAGAATCATCTCAAGAGTCAGTGACCTTCATCCAGCCTCCAAGCTAAAGGCACTTTCACAAAACATTTCAAGCCGGGACTCCTGATGCCTTCTGGCAGTAAAAATGTTGTTTCTGAATGGACCGAGGCAGCAGGTGGATGAAGCCAGCAGACCCCTGATGTACCTTTGTGCCACAAAACAAGGTAGTAACAGAGGCGAAATGGTCAACATGTGAAAAGGGTAAGTCAAGTTTGCAGCTCAATAATGTGAATAAGTGTTGACATCTGGTCTGTGTCGCAGGGTTAAATGACAGAGTCATTAAAGAGGAAAGATTTCTGATGATGGACAGCACCTTTTTATTTAGTTTAAAAATTAGGGATGCACGATGTTATTGGCATGGTATCGGCCGATATTAGCGTTAAAATTCAATATCAGACATCGGCCATTCCATTAAAATAACTTGCCGATATAAAAGATGCTATTTTGCCTGCAGCGGCGGCACAACGTGTTGACTTTGCAGCAGTATCGCAACACGATGACGTCACATGTACACGCTCTCACGGCGGAGAGAAATATTCAAAATGTCAGCAGTGTGCAAGTTTTACTTTTCGTTGGCGACGACGTCGGATTCCGAAGATTTATGGACTACGTTTTACATCGTCAGTCGGAGATATTTTTCCAACGTGATGTTACCCAAGTTACAAGCCGTCGTTTCTGACTTCATTGAGAAGCTAATAGCTGATAGCACGACTTGTTGGGTGAGTTTTACCACAGACATTTGGACGTCAAGTGTTAGCCCCATTAGCATGATTAGCCTTACAGCACAATGGATAGACAAAAACTTTGAACTTAAAAAGTCTGTCCTTCATGCACAAAAGTGCAGAGGATCCCACACTGCTGCTAGGAACATGGAACAAGCCTCCACAAGTGAGACAGCATCGCAGGTGACTAATGCTAAAAAATAACATTTAACACTTTTCATTTAATATGTCAAAGTGCTATGCATATGACTGTTACTGAATATTAGGGATGCGCGATATATACGGTACACGGTAGAAACGATAGAGATTTAGCCTACGATAGAGATCTGTCTTCTA
>JARVGV010000412.1:28653213-28665931 GCA_031762435.1 Hypsolebias longignatus | reverse complement strand
AAGCGCTTTGGGGCCCCTCATGGGGGCTGGAAAGCGCTATATAAGTAAGCTCCATTTACCATTTACCATTTACCATGCATCACTAGGCAATTTAGATTCAAGCAATTAAAAAATAATTTATTTCATCTGCCATATTTTTTTTTTTTACTATTTTAAACAAAACATTTGGCAAAATAGCTGACTATTCAGTCAAGTTCAGCAAGCTACTTCATTAAAAGCCAGTGCATTTTACAACTGCTAGTCTCCAGTTTGAAAAGGTTAATAACAGAGCACGATGATGAGAAAACATACAGCGGAGAGGTTGTGTATCACTGAGCAGAACTAGAGTCCATATTGTTTGAGAGGTGAGTAGAGTGGTTTATAGCTGTTGTGCTAAAACAAGTGTCGTGCACCAACTGTGTGTTTAGCACCCTGTCTCCAATGCAACTTAATAATCTTAAAAATAAACAATTATTTGCACCACTAAAAAAAGATGATAAAGTCTACAATTCTGCATATGTGTCAAATAATTGCAACTGGTCCTGATCTCTCTGACAATTATATGAGAGATCTGTTCCTGGTAGGGAGTTGAAGTTCCAAGTATGCTGTAGACCACAGCAAACTAAGACGTACGAAGACTTGTTGATTGTTTTTATGCCGAGTGCCCTTCCTGACGCAACCACAGACCACCGAGCTACCACAGCCCTCTGCGTGGAGCAGAGAGCTGCCATCTAGGGCACCTGGGGGGAGCAGATGGTCGGAGTCAGGGCCTTGCTCAAGGGAGCAGACGGGGGAAATTTCTGGTGATAAAAATTAATCTGCATTTTTTGAATATGTATCCTTCCATCCACGACTTTCACTTGTTTGTTCAAGTCATTTTTCACAAAACCAGGATATTAAATTTGCAATTTTTTGTTTGTATTATTAAAATAAAAATAATTTAAAAACTAAAACAGGTGGGAACAGTACATTTGGACTAAATTCAGACTACACCCTGTTAACTACTGTTTTCACCATCTTCCCCAGGTCCCGACTGAATTCAGATGGGTCAAAAAATTGTAGGTACAGACTGATTCCAGTACCTTCTGTGCACCAAACTCTAAAAGTGCTACACCAACATAACTAATGTACTGTATAACGCTTCAGCGTGATGAATTACACTACTCACAAATCTAGCAACGGCAGAGTAAAAGCATATAAAAAGTCACAAATTCTGCAGCATTCATTTTAAATGGTCTGCATAAATGTCAAGTGTACAAGATTTGTAACTTAAACTTTGCAGATACTGAAGATTTTTCTTGAGAGACTCGGAAAGTTTTTCAACATCTTTAGTCTCTGAAGGAAATACAGGATTTGTTTTTACAAACTTAGAAGAATCAACATTGAGCCATAAAAAGGATCAATATTTTTAACCATTTTCTCTTGCAGAGTGGAAATACTGGTATGCAACAAGTAGTTGCCGACTCTGGATTTACTGTCCAAACTGTGCGCCATAATCTGCTCTAAACTGACTACAGCAAAAAATATCAAACATATAAATGCAACAAATGATCAGAACTGCATTCAATTAGCTCAGCAAAATTATCATGCAACTCAACCCAACTAAACAGCTCAAAATCAATGGAAACAACCTTCACAACCATAGAAAAAACATGGTACAAACAATTTTATTGTCCATCACACAATCAGGCAGGAGGAAAAAAAATCCTTTGAATGTTCTGAATAGGTAAAAATAAATTAAATACTTCGGAGGACTAAAAGGAAGCAGCAAGAGGATTTGAGGGAATTCACGTGTATGGCCCAGAACAAAATTGTTACTTTTCTTTAGTGACTAAAATACTTCATTCAGACTTGTCACAATCCTGCATTTGCTAGTTACACAAAACTATTATATGAAGGCTGAGAACAACAAGGCAAGTGCAACAGAACATATTTGCAGAACAAAGCTTAAGAGGAAACACAAGCTGCAAAATGTGAGTAGCAAGGAGAAAACCAGTTAGGAGATTCACAGGAGCTCACCCATCAGCGCACATCAAGGTCTTTTTTCCAGCAAAAAAGGCCATTTATTCTAAAAACTCGCTAAATGTCTATTGTGTACCTTGATCACCTCAAAAGCCAAAAGACCAGAGATGACATTTAAAAGAAGACAAGAGCAAACTCACAGTTTTGAAGTCCCCGTGGGTGCAGTTCTGGCCTTGGTATTTGCAGGACAGCATCATCTCACTGAGGTCATGGCCGACCCTATCAATGAACTCCTTCATGTTGAATGCTTTGGGCTTGTAGGCTGTGAAGTTGGTCTTTTCTTCCAAGAAAGCGAGCACATCAGGCTCAGCCAGATGTGGCTGAGGGATCGCCAGGTGCACATCCAGCAGGGCTAGCAGCTCTCCAGCGTGGTACAGGTCGTTGCTTGTGAGGCGGCTAAAGCGATAAGCATTGAGGTTACAAATGGTTACAGCAGGAAAAACCAGACTGCTCGATGCCACAGCGTCCACGCTGGTCACATGGGGGTAGGAGAAAAAATAAGCCAGTCGCTCCGCGCTCTCCAAGGATAACAGTCCGAGGCAGGCCAGCAGAGCTGCAGCCCACAGCAAGCGTCGTGCACCGGCCCGACCATATGGAAAGACAAAGCGTAGGCCGTGTAGCGTGCTGGTGCTGGCAAAAGCCTGCCAAGAGGTGGGATGAAGGCTGGAGCTCTCATAGCTCCCCTGACTGCCACAACTTTCTTTCAGATCCATGCTTAGCCCTCCACCTCAGCCAGGGAACCCCTCCTGTGCACTCACACCTGCACAAACAGAGAGAGGAAGAGTCAGTAAACAGAAATGACTTACAATCCATGTTTTTATGGATCATCCTTTAGGAGACAACAGGAAAAAAACAAGAGGAGAAAAGTCATAAAAAAAACATAAAACTGTAAAAAAAAAAAATTAAAGGTAGAAGACTGAAACAGAAATATTAGGCATACAGTGACAAGATTTGTCCAACAAAGAGAGAGCGAGTAAAAAGAGGAAAGCTAAAATTTTCTAAAACTTCAATAACTACCACAGAAAACAAGTGGAAGAGGCAAAAGATGCTCTGATCAGATCAGGACATCTCTCTCCTCTCAGCTTCCACTCTTATTCACTTGAACTGAGTAACTGTGGCTTCAGCCGCCTGTGGCTCCCACTACACCCCTAAACATCGACTCCACACACAAATCCCAACACTCCCCCCCACCCCACCCCATCTCCGTTTCATCCTCCATTACCCCCTGTGACTGCTCTATTTCACTGACAAAAATACCAGAGATTAGTCCTCTGTGTCACCCGGAGCAAGAGGTGAGAGTCACTTCAGCCGCGAGCAAATGAAAGCTGCTCCTGAGTCTTAAAAGTAGTGGCTCTTCTCCATTCAACCACACGTCAAGACTTCTCATGATCCCCCGTGCCCTGAACTAATGACAAGCCAAAGCACCTCTCTTGTTCAGCCTAGCGAGGAGACATCCAGCTGGCGCGAGTGTGTCTGACAGCACACGTGTGAGTGTGTGTGTGTGTGTGTACGTGTGAGTGAGGACAGAGGGAGAGCCGTTGGTGATCAAAGCCGCTGATTAGTCTCGTACGTCGATCCACAGTCCTCCTGTTTTCCTCTGGCTGGATACATCCACCTTACCTCCTCTTCCCAGCTCATCTGTAGCGGCGGCGAACAGCAGCGGCGCTGGGAGAGACGCGCACACACCGACACACATGCTCACACCGAGGCTGAGCTGAGAGCGGAGAGAGAGGAGGGGAGAAAGCAGGGAAGCCAACACTCTCCTCGCCTCATCTCCCCAAAGCAAAGTCTCTTACAGAGTGCGTTTCCTCCTCACCCCAGAAAACACCCCCACCTTCGCTCGTATTTGTCTCTCTGCCTTTCATTTCCACATCTCATCACCACAAACATGAAGATGGATGGATGGATGCAAAACGGGAGACTATTTGTCTAAGAGACAGTAAAGAGGGAAAGCAGTGGTGAATGAATGGGCTCAGGATGGATAGTAGGGTGGGAGGGGTGCATGTCATGGGTGGTGAAGCAGAAGTGGAGATGGAGGAGTAAAGGCAGGGAGATCTAGGTTGAGGACAAAAATAAAATAAAAAAATAAAAAAGAGAAAGGAACGCAAGGGGAATGTGGTCACACAGACTGCACGGGGTGTCACACAAAGAAACTCACGTAAAGGTGAGCAACACGGATGTGAAGGGAATAATAGGTGCACACAATGTCCTTGTCGTGAGTCTGGATGTATACTGTACTTTGAGGAACAAGATTCTTCTGAGAAAAAGACTGTTTACAAAAATAAAAGAGCATATTGGAAGTGATACAAGGCGACTGGAGAAGAAAAGCAGGGGTTAAAAAAAAAACAAAAAACAGTGTGACAGCGTTGAACAGTGATAAAAGAAAAAAACAGATGCCATATGTGTAGCATGCAGTTATCAATACACGTTATCATTAGAGCTAACCTTAATGTAACCTATACTAATAATTTATAAAGATGTGATTGAAGTATTGATGCTACTTTAAAGAAGTTGACAAAAATACTACAATTATGACTTCTCCATTTTCACAGGCTCATAAGTGATTAAACCAACTTCAATAAATATGAAAATAAGGAAACTGTCCATATCTGCTTGAATTCTGGAACCCAGTGATATAAAGTTACAGAGTACTGTAGCGCAGTTTGTGAGTCTTCATGGTATAAAAGTGTTTGTTTTAAATCAAGCTCAGTTTGATGGAGCTGCTGATGAAGATCTCAGCTGACAATTTATTTTATGATGGAGTGGAACCGGATATTTAGGACAATTAGGATTTACTGGGTTATCAGTCGCTGCCATGAAAGTCATTAATTATTTCTGGATAATACCACTGCCTGTGTTTGTGTATTTGTTTTTTTAATACCAAAATATATTTTGAGCCAGTGGACATATTTTTATAAAACCTTTAAGTAATCACTGGCTGTACATCCTCAACCACCACAGCTCATCAACCACAGCAAGCAGAAAATGGTCCCGTCAATTTGACAGATATTGAGCTAAATGTGGTGTGGTAGTAGCTTAGAGTAATCCCTATTACATACTCTGAGCATTAACAGATCGTAATGTTTAGAACTTTGGTCTGCAAGCTGGTGGGTAACATGCATTCTTTATTTTCTTTCATAGTACTTTTGGTAAACTTCACACTGATCAGCTATTTTACAGTTCTAGCAAACGTTTAACTGTTTAGCATTGCACGTTAGCAGATTCTTGTTTACTGCATGTAACTTAAACCCAGAGTGCAGGAATGGAGACATACAAACAAAATTATAACTAAGCTTTGATTTATAAAAAATAAAAAAATAAAAAAAAGGCTGATGTAGCAAAATAACCACAACAAAAACACTGGGTACAAATCGAACGGAGAATGTGAGAATGATGAGAGAACAAGTGCAGGGAAAGAGGATTACTACCATAAAAAATAAAATAAAACCAGGACCATGAAAGACTGACTAATCTATATATAGTACACACAGAATCTTTCACATTTTGCACAATATTTGCTGATTCAAAAGTGATTAAAAAAATTCTGTTTCCACTACAACAAAAATTGTTTTCTAAATTACGGCCAAATATTTATTTACCCAAAATAAATAAGTTAAAAATGGGAGCACTCTCCTCTATACTGATTCAAAATATGACTTGTAATTAGCTCAATCAAAACTCAAAGTTGATTTTTACTTTATAGCAAGTAATTAAAGAGAGTAAAAGTTTAATGCAAACAGTGTATAAATTCCAGGCTAAAGAATCATCTGACTGAAGCCAGCAGCTCCAATGTCTTGGACAGCTCAGCCCTCGTCTGGTGTAACCCACCGGCTCCTGAACAAATAAAAAACTGAAAATAAGCATCAGGATCTGCACTGCACTGATGGAAAGATAAGATCTAACTGGGATGTTTAGCCATAACACAAAATGTTTACTATGGGTCCATTCCTCTGTTTTATTTTTGTTTTTAGAGGTTAACTATAAGAAAAGCTGCTGATGTGGATTATTTTTTAACAATCACAACTGTTTGCTATTGCTGCCTCTGTTTATGATGCATTCAGTGACAAAACAGTAAATCTGAATTTCCTTTCTTTGGCAAGGAAAAAAATTATGAATTAAAAAAATATTAAACATTAAACAATCATTTAAAATGGTATTGGCTTCTTTTTGTAGGTAAGTTAAATTAAACCAATAATCTTAGAGACAAAACCAAAGCAAAACATTAAAGCAAACAGAAGTTAAAATGTCAAACTTCTGAGGGGCTGCAAATGCTTTCAGTTCAAGTTAGACAGAAATTAAAACAAAAAGATAAAATTCTGATGAATTATGATTTGCAAATATCAAGTTCAAGTTCATTTACTGTCATTCGCATCACATGTGGTATATGAGGTGGAATGAAATTGTGTACTCGTGGTCCCAGTTACACCCAAAAATTGCAAAAATATAAAGCATAAAAAGACAGTATATAAGGATCTAAGAAGTACAAGAAGATAAATGCTAAGTGAACATTAAATACGCTAAAAGATCTAAGATATTTGTTAAAGACTAATAGCGTAAAATAATACAGTATATTAAACAGCAGCCTGAACATGAGTCGGTGGTGAGTAGATAGGTATGAATGAATACAGCAGCAGAAGATAGTCAGACTCAGCAGAGTAAACAATAACATCTCACCGAGTTAGATATCAAATAAATGGGGAGGCAAAAAATAAAGGTAAAAAGATTGTTATTTTTAAGAGAATTTGAAAAAGTTGTTTCACACAACCAAATATCTGGTCTAAGTATTTTCCATAAAGTCCTCTTTAATGTGCAACATTTTCTTTTCAAAACAGAAAATTTAAAGCAACACAAAGACAAAGTACTTCTTTTAAATTGTCACAAAATAGCCATATGAAAAGTGTTTGCACCTGTCTACAAAACTGCCACTTCCCACTTCATTTCAAATCTATTATGGTGATATACAGAAAGAAAAATGCAGAAATGTGTCTTTTTGAAGATGCAATTGTCTCTTCAAGGTGGATCAGGTCCCTGTTCCGAGTTTACAACCTACTGAAAATGCTGTGGACTGAAGTGAGCTGTACATAGATGTTAAAATATGGTTCAGTACTTCCCCTACCATTATCCAAGGAGGGCTCTCCACCCTGTCAACAGAACCAAGTGCACAAAAGACCATCACCACTACAACTTAGCATAGGTTCATTTTCAGCCAAGTTAGTCATCCCAAGTAGACAATTAAAGAATACTGTACTGTGAATTCAATTTATATCACTTAAAATCCAGTCCTGAAAAGATACCTGAACTTCAAGACTAATTGGATCCAATAAACATTCATTTTACAGAGAAGGTAAATCTATCTATCTATCTATCTATCTATCTATCTATCTATCTATCTATCTATCTATCTATCTATTTATTAAATCGTATTAAAAATTCAAGTTCCCTTTTGGCAAAATCCCCAAATGCGTTCAGCTCATTTTCTAAAATTACTGGGCAACTTCTGTACAACTCTTATTAAGTGATTAAAAAGTAATAAAGAGCCCAAATGAAAAAGCTCATTATAAAATTATGTCTAAACACCTCTAATATTAACCCACCTCACTGTTTCTAAAGTTTCAGCAACTTAATTAAAGCTGTATAGTGAAATTTTATAAACCCATACCTATAAAATGTTGCTATTAATAAAACATTTTGACTACAACAATAAGGTCTTGAGTCATGTCTTTACACTGTGCTTCCAAGAAGCCAGACTTTTTTGTTAATTTTTAAAGTGGTCTTGATTAGGAGCACTTCAAGCTTTTTGAAGGGTTTTTCTTTAAACTGTAGCTGCATTTTGTGCTCATCTTTAGCTCAGTATCTGATCATTTCAGTGAAATGTTTTGTTTGTCAAACAACTCTGACCTATGAATCATTCAAGAATCAAATGGATCAACCAGTGATAAATGTACAACAGCAGCCTGTCACAAATAAAAAACAATTTATTTAGCTGAATCTATGAAAAATACCTAACACAGTTTGACAGACAGAAAACAGCATAAAAGTTTAATCAAAACCACTTTAAAAACTGCAGGAACATTGATTCTAGAAAACTGAGAACCCAGGTGTTTGTTAAAACTTTTACGCCGCCATTTTTTTTTTCCCAATAATCACATCTAAAAATGACGGATTAATAAATGCAAAAGTTTTTGTTTTTATACATTTAACCTCCTATTTTGAAAGCGAAACTGGTCATTTTTAACAGTTAACTATTAAATTAGCTTACCTGTCGAGAGGCTGCGAACTTCATTAGTTAGCTAAAAAAAAAAAAGCGTCATTAGCATTAGCTAATTCATTAGCATTCTGCTCTGGTTGTTCTTGAAACTTGTTTCATGTCCTTCTGTAAAAAAAATATTAATTTGTCAAATACTGTGTCCGAAATCAAAAAGACACATCGAAACAGACATTAAGAAATTTAAAAAGTACAAGTAACTTCAAATGACTTTTGTCCACTAGGATCATCAAGCACGACTTTCCGGAAACCGTTACCAAGCAAACCGGAAATGAGGCGCTCTTAATTATAGGATACCAAAGTAAAAGCTTTTTAAAAAAATAAATAAAATAAAGACAAATAAATCAAGTAAGCAAAAAAAATAAAATAAAATAAAAAAAAGCTAAAAAAAAATAATAATTTAAATAAATAAAAAAGATTTGAATTTCAGAAATAACCGATGAAGATACCATACCATACCTTTTTTTATAGAGCACTTAAAACAGTGACAAGGCCAACCAAAGTGCTGTACAAAGATGACTAAAACATAAAGACACAAAATACTGTAAATGTTTTGGTATTCATTTATAAAAAGAGTTCCAAAATGAACTACTTTTTAAATTACTTTATTTAAAGTTATCATCTGAAAAGGCTAAGTTTTACATTAAAAAATCCTAAAAAGAAATTGAACAAAAGGAAAAACATCTTTGGAATTACTTAATCGAATACACAGAACATAAAGATACATCTTATGTAAAGTGAAATTTAAATAATTATTTCTTGTTTATTCTGCTTGCATTTTAACCAGCTTAACTTTATGTTTAGTATACGTGAGGGCATTTATTTATCACATTGAATGTTCAGCCATAAGTTCAGCTGTTTGCAAGTACGCCAAAGCCCTAATTAAATGGAAATTAAAATACAGAACTTCTTTTTGCCAAACTCCCACACACATTGTCTGCCGATCAAACATCATCCCCCCACCCCAATTCAAATTTACTATGGTCTCAGACAGCTGCAGGGTTTGCTGGTTTCATAACTTAATTAAGCAAATCTTCCATTTTTCCACTGAGGTAATGAGCATAGTTTTACAGGGATTAAACAATCTCCAGGGTTGAAAATTAGGCTTTATGCTTATATCTTATCTGTCTTGATCCTACCGAGCAACTTTCTAATAGATCTAGATTTTAGGCATTTATTAATCCCTCTCTTTTTAATTTGCATAGCATTAAAACTGAAAAGTTGGATTCAGTGTAGGGACGACTTCTTTAAGGAATGGTTAAAAAGGTAAACATTACCTTTTCCTTCTTTTCAGTTATTTGAATTTTAAAGCTGTGTATGAGGTAAAATATACTGAGAACCCAGCTTTTCAAGTATTGAACCATAATAAATCAGGAGTTGTAAGCAAATGATTTGTGTCGATTGGGTTGTTTAAGTTGTTTCAGGTATTTACATCAGAAATACAAAGATACACACGTATATACAGTATATTATTAAACTTTCCTGCTGTTACACCTCTATAAAAAGACTGGTTTTCAGGTTTTGGAGCCAGTTGGCACTTCTTGTAATATGTGCATGACAAAACCAGACAAGTAATTACACTTTCAAACTATTTTAATGAATTACGAAAACTAATAAGGTCTTTGTAGATAATTAGGATGCATACGTGCCAGATTTGCCCAGACAGCTGATTATTACCTCCAGCAAGATACGACTGAAGTAAAAGGACAAATAATTTGAGTGTGAGTGTAAAGCTCTGATTTTTTTTTTTTTTTTCAAACAACCCCCACCCCACCTTTCTGTGAAGGTCATAAGTGGTTAATAAACAGATGGAGAGAATGTATAACATTTTTCTGTTCGGTTTCAAATAACCTTTTTTAGTTATGCGCTATTGTGACATGCCATGCTTAAAGTATGTTGAGGATGCCTCTCAATTATATCGAATTTTACCTCAATATGTGTAAAATCCACTGAGTTACAACCATTAATATTTTGAATTGAACTTAGTCAAATTAGATCAGAATAAAAGTTCAATTAAAACGTGTCCAGCAGTATTCTAATAAAGATGCTAAACTTTTATCGTCTGCATTTATGAATTCATATCAGAAGTGTATGCTACTTTAAACAAAATACAAGTTAATGATCATGGTTGCAGCATGGTGGATCAGTGGTCTTGCCTCATAGCAAGAAGGTCCTGAGCTCAAGCCCAGGGTTGAGCATGGTCTTTTTGTGGAATTGGATTTTCTCCAAGTTCAAAAACATGCATGTTTGGGCTGCCAAGTCTCCCTTAAAAACACATCAGTGCTTTCAACTGGATTGGTCTAACTAAAGGTTATGAAAATAAAGTAATAAATACCACTTGTATTTCTTTGGAAGAAATAGACACTGGCTCCCCAGAAATTTGATTAAATCTTTGACATTTCTGTAACTGAGTCACTTCAAAGTGTGTGAAATGAACCAAAACGTAGACGCTGTCGTCCTTTTATTAATTACGTGTCACATTTAAAGGCTGACGGGAAAAATCTAGTTTTTATTACCTGTTTTACCACAAGCCAAACCTGACAAAGACACATCAGATGCATGAAGGAAACTAATTCACTGCGGTGGAAAGTCAGCCGTCTAATAGATGTTATTGTCCAAACTCTAATTTTACTTCAGTAAACAGTCATTAAGCTGAAGTGCAGACTTCCAGTTGTTTCACAGAAGTTTGGGGTAAACACTAAAGCCTGTTTTATTATTCTACATACTTACAGTACATTTTTCTTGCTTTTCTGCTAAATTGGAATTTCTTAGCATTTGTTGAAGTATTTTTAAGATTTGTGGCACCACAACAATCCAGAGAAGGTTTAAGTTGTTCCCATGAACGATCAAAGTGTTTTTAATTAACAAAGAGGAAGTTGTTTCTCAGAAGACGCCTTGCAGTTCAAACACGACGACAATAACTGGGCTGATATTTACACAGAAAGTCAGCGCTTCATAAGCTACAAGCAGAAAAATGAAAAACAAAAGGTGTTTAAATGTCTCAACATTTACAGACTGAACTAAATTGTTCTTTTTATTTTAAAGACCCATTTCATCATCCCAATTAGTGCCTTTCCAACATAAACAGACACCGTTAAGCTGCTGCATCATGCTCAGAATAAGGAAAGGGACGAGGATTAGTCTGAACCAGCTAGTCAGGCAGGTGGTGGTGGAGCCTGAATCTGAAAAGGAAATCCTGCTGGGAAGACCTCCATAAGAGCATGTTAGTCACAGTGAGAGTGCATCCTGATGCAGACAACACCAGGTAAATACCTCCCCATCAGCAAAGCAATGTGAGGAAAAATGTTTCAAAAACTCTGACATCCCTTCTCTTTCAAGCAAACAAAATTCTCCAAAAAGTTTATTCTCTTTTTAAGAAGGATCACGATGTCTGGAAATGGAAGACAAAAAAAACCACGAAGAAACTAAACCTGGCCTTGCTTTAATGTTGCATAATTAAGTTTTGTACAGATGTCGAGCAGCAAATTTGAATGAATTGAAAATAAAACTAAATCAGTCACAAAATGTCTCACTGCTGACTGACACCAGCCAGTAACGCATTAGACCGTATTTATGAGTTTTTGAACACAGTACTTTACAACAAAAAGTACACTTTAACACAAAATTTACATGTATTTTACAAGTTTTTCAGAAGGGGACTTTACAGAGGTGATGTCAGGAGAACAGTAAAGTTTTTCAGAGAGCTTTCTACAGGTTTGATGTAAAGATAGCATCAGAAGCTGTAGGTGTCCTCAGGTAACTCTCCCAGCAGCTCGTCCAGGTTATCATCTGCAGAAAAGACAAAACATGACAGTTTCAGATAGGAGTACCTTTGCCTGTATTGTTAACAAACTCCATTCTCAAGGAATGTTAGGAATTTATTATTAATACTAGAGCCGGACAAATATATAGATGAGAGACGATATTTTAGGCTGATATAGGCGTTTAGGAAAATATCGGTATCTGTGTTAATTTTCCCATTGTGTGCCAATAAGAAATTTTATTTTTACCCATAAAATGCTGGGAACCAGCATAATTGCACAATACAGGTAGCCCTCGGGTTACGTCACCCCCGGCTTATGGCATTTCGGACTTACGGCCGCCTCCCCAGTGACGTTATCACACCTCACGTTGACTTTTTTATGCAGCATTTTATGTTTTATTTTTATTTTTTTGAGGGTATTGTTTTAGGTAACTGCTTGGAAATACAGCAAAACGGCGTTTTAAGTACGCTGTTGTTGTGTTACTGTTATGTACTTCAAGTATATGAATAAATAAATTCAGTAAGATAACACCAGTCTAAACCAACTGCATCCCCTTGTGGTTGTTTCTTTTTTTAAATTCTCTCAGGTTTTTGCTAATCAGACTTAATTGGGCTGTCCAGGTGTGCACTGGCAGGCCCAGCCTTTATAATCCTCAGGTAAGGCCTTAGGATGTGTGGAGGCTTGCTTG
>JARVGV010000412.1:28620590-28632030 GCA_031762435.1 Hypsolebias longignatus | reverse complement strand
TGTCTTCGTGTAAAAACTTGTTTTTCTTTGCAAAAAAAAGCTGAGAACTTGTTTACTGATTTCTTCTTGTGTGTGTGTGTGTGTGAGAAAAGTGATATGCTAACGAGCTCAAACCACACCGAGCGTCCACCATATTGAGAACGGATGAGAGACAGCCCATGTCACGTCAAGGGGCCTCCCTCCCATTTTTCTTAGAGACACTACCGTACTCGCTCCCTCACTATCCGTCCTTTGGTTCAGTCTTTTACTGCCATCCGGTGGTCGAAAAAAGGTACTACGCACAAAACAAATTGACATTCTTAAATTTGACAATTACTAATTGTCAAATTTCAAACAATATTATCGTTTATCGCAATAATTTCCGAGACAATCGCCCAGCTAAATGTGTTATCGTGACAGGCCTACTAAATGGTGAGAATTGATTTTACAGGAGCATTTAGTGTCTTCTAAAACACGACTAAGTGGTTAACACCATGTTAAAACACTTCTCTTATTGTTAAGACGTCATGAATCTTTAACTTTCTCTTTTTTTTAGAGAACTGTTTCCATGTTTTTAAAAACAGTGAGTTCGTTAAAAATCACTGTTGTGCTATGCCAGTTGGAGACAAAAATATATGTTTGAATAATAAGTCTCAATTATGTTTAAACGCACGAGTGCAAGGGTAAGACTTCTGTTGCTGCTTTCTAGATTTAGACTTATTTGAACATTTACTGGACACTCTGAGAAGAAGCTGTACATATGTTTTGTGTAAATATTAAAAACCGATGAAGCTATATCTGGCACTTACAGACTGGAGGAACTTCCTCCTGGTCATACTGGACTCGTTTCAGTTGTATCTAGAATAAAAGCATTTCCATCCAAATCAGCTTCAGCAAACATTTATTTAAATACAAACAACACAACGCATGGCCGGGAAGAAAGAAAAAAACATCCAGAAGCAAATCACGTGCGCTCGTTTGTGCTCGATACACAACACTGCACTTCTACTGCACACAATTCACTCCGAGACACAAACTTCAGCTTCTTTTACAAAAAGTGACAAGTCAAATCCTGCTTGGAGGTGAAAATAAGGTTTAATCTGGAAACTGTCCGTCACCATCGTGACGTCGAAGACGCCATCAAGCTGAAGCTGCGGTCGTTAAAACTTGGAGAACAATCAAATTGTTCCACAGTTGGTCCCAAATAATCAAGGCAGCCTTGATAACAAGATGTTGTCCTCTCACATCATATATATCGCCATATATTATATATAATTGTAGTTTACGTAAAACTGTTTCTTTATTTGCTTTAATTCCTACAGGAGGAACAGAAGGCCCAGACTTTTTAATGTCATTTTTAAATGACAATTATACAGGATTCATGATTCAGTTTAAGATGCTATATTCTGTGCACGTGACCCAAAAAACATTTGGTTCCAAATAATAATAATAATAAACTCCACTTTAACATATATTTACATCTAAATGCAAGAAAATTAAACGTACCTGTGCATGTAAACCAAGGGGAAACGTCTTAAAATGGCACAGACACTGAAGTGTCACTTTGGAAGATGCATAGTTTGGTGAAAATAAATAAAAAGACGATACATGTTTGAAACGGATGAGAGTCAGCAAACGGATAAACAAAATGCAGCAAAGCGAGGAGTTCTGGCTTCGGGGAGAAGCAACTGATCAGCGAGGACCTGAAGGTTTCAGGAAGCCGCAAATGGTTGAATTTGTTTTAAAATAATCTGTTTAATTTCCAAAGAATATTCTATTTCACAGAAAATGGCTCAAGTGGCTCTTTAACTCGACTACAGAAGACCCTGTTGTCCAGATTTATTTCTATTTAATCCTATTTTAATCTAAGACAAACTTATTGCACAAGCCTTTAAGGTCCTTTCTTAGTTTTTCCTGGTGCAGAAGAGAAAATTTCATCGGGACCAGACAGAAAAAGTGACACCTGAAGGCACCGTCGACTCCTCGGGATTTCTGTTCTGAATTAGTTCATTTAAACACGTGTGAGGTTTTCCCACAGCGATAAAATGGATTTCTCTTTTCACACCTGAATAAATCAAAGTGGTGCAAAAAGAGGAGCTGAAGTGAAGAAGCAAACAGGCCCGACCTAATTCAAGTCGTCATAGATGCTGGAAATGAAAGCTGCAGAGAGTTTGGGTTTCTTTTTAGTCATTAGATTTAAATGACTCTGAGGGTTGCTGCCGTCGCTCAGAGCGCCGCCTCCTGCGCCGCTCGGACCCAGAGCCAGCCTCTTCTTCTTGGGCCTCCGAGAATCAGAGTGGTTGGCGCCTGTGCGACAGGACACGTTCAGCTTCATATCAATACATTTAAATTAAAACCTTTCAGCGCAGCGGCCGCCTTACTGGCTTTAGACGACGCTGAGTCAGCGGGAGAAATGTCAGACGAGTCCTCCCACTGCAGGCGGCTCGTCAGGCTCGGCCCATCGGGAACGTCCGAGCTGTTGCTCTCCGGCTTGGCGTCGGGCAGCGCCGGCCTGATCCACAACACACAAGCGATAAAAGGTGAAAACTCGCACAACTACAGCTGCATCTTTGCACTTTTAAGGTACTCGTGTCGTCATGAAGAGCAGTAAAATAAAAACCTGCACGTGGCGTGTTTGAGTGCTACACTCTGCCTTTAAGGCGCTCCACCTCCCAGCTGCGTCTCGTTTTCTCTGTTTTGTGTTAAACAGCAGATTCACTCTTATTTCCATCTTTGAGAGTCCACGCTCGACTGCGACCAGACTAACGTCGGTGCGACTCGACCCTTTGAAAGGTTTTCATTGATCCAGCCGAGCGCTTCACTTACACTGAGCACAGAATCAATGTATTTGGAAATACTTTAGTAAAGCACCAATTGATATAATTAACATTCAAGTTTTTTTTTTTTTTTTTTTTGCAATGAGTACCTTTAATCATCTATAAATAATTAAAAAGCTTCTGTTCTGTATTTGTGGGAATTTGTCTTCGTTTAAACTTGACTGAGACAAATCTTTTGATCTTTTTGCAACTTGCAATTTTTAAAAAAAGAATGAAATATTAAAAATTAAACTTGGTTAATACTTAAAACAAATGTATTTTTGTGAATGAGGAAAGTGAAAATAACACGAGTCCAAAGTAAATACAGTAGTCCCTCGTTTATCGCAAGGCATCTGTACCCAGAAGACCCGTGATAAATGAAAAAACCACGAAGGAATAGTACAAGTAGTAAGTAGTTGTTTGTTTTTGTATATTTATGTATAAATATTATAAATACATGTATATATATTTAATTAAGGTGTTTTAAACCCTTGCAATATTCTAAACAATGTTTCTAAACTCTCTAAAAGAGCAGAGAATGTCATGATTTTAGCTCCCTGCCTCCGCTGCTTTCTGCCACCTGCAAGCGCTCTTGGCCACGCCCACTTCTCCGCTCTGCAAGAGAACAGCTGATCAGCTGCAGCAGGAAGTTTATCCTGCAGCGTGGGCTGGACAAAGATGCAGCAGGTGCTAAATAATTTTTAATAATTTATATTGAATAAAATTCCATGTCGATCATGCGGCTCATCCATCAA
This sequence comes from Hypsolebias longignatus, assembly GCA_031762435.1. Classification (NCBI taxonomy): domain Eukaryota; kingdom Metazoa; phylum Chordata; class Actinopteri; order Cyprinodontiformes; family Rivulidae; genus Hypsolebias; species Hypsolebias longignatus. The sequence continues at coordinate 28,628,480 of JARVGV010000412.1, read as the reverse complement.
TCATCCACGTGTGTCATGTCCAATCTTATTTTGAAAAACCACGATAGAACGAATCCGCGATAAACAACCGCGAAGTAACGAGGGACTACTGTAAATAAATAAAACACCTGAAGACTTATTTATAAATTATGGATTCAGAGCCCAAACATTTTGGTGTAGACACTTATTTTTAAGAGAAGTTACCTGCTGATCTAAAGGCGGCTGCCCATCAAATAGAAGATGCTTTACATTTTATTTATTCTAAATTAGGCTAAATTTAAAAACGTGTTTATTGACTGAGACAATAAAGCAATCATAAAAAACATTATTTGAGATGATAAACTGTTCAGCATCTGATAAAACTTCAGTCCGATCAGCAAACGCAGAAACAATGAATTATTGGCTTCACTTTTCAGACATGGCTGGACATTTTTTTTACATTATGATGAAAAGTAACGACTAGAATCATGATGGCAGCAATAATTCAGCAGAACTTGAGCTAAATACTGTCTGCGAGTCACACTCACGCGGACGGCCCAAGGAGGAACACCCTGATGGTCCTCCTCTGCTCGTCCGTGTGTTGGGGGCACCGCTGAGACCTGGAGGGACACAAGGTGGCATGACTGACAGCCTGCCCACACAGTTTGATTCAGCCCCCCCGGCTGGTTTCATCATGCCGACATCTACTGCGTCTCCTCACACGCGTGACGATGGAGCGGATAAACAACTTGGGGTCATAGGAAGTGTAAGTTAGCAAAATAAAAGGCAGCCCCCGTCCGCAGGAGACGGTGGGACGGGCTGCTGGGACACAGTCTGAGGCAGTGTGTTGTCTAACTAAAGCACGGTCATGACAAACTGTGTTTTAACAGATTTCATACAGAAGTGTGTTTAAAAACTCCAAAACTACTCAAAGTGTTGGGAAAACACACCATTAGGAAATAGTTTCTGTATGACATCATCAGTGTCTCACATCATGGTGGAGGAACTGTGGCCTCAGCTCATTGATTCACCCACGTGACGCATTTTACTTCAGCGTGAGACTCGTCTGTTTGGTTCTGACGTCCAGCAGCGTACGTTTGTTGGTACCAATGTTCGGTAAAACATTAGCCAAGCTGTTAACATCTGTACAGCAGAGCATGCATCACCGGCAACAGCTGCTTCTCTGAACTCGTTGCTGATGGCTTCCCTCCCTGGCGTTGTGTTCGCACACCTGAATATGCCAAAGTGGACGCACTTTATTTTCATATGTTTAAATGTGGGTGCATTTTGAAGCTGCCATTTCTGAGTAGGACAAAACTTCAGCGGGTGCAGAAACTTCTGTTGACTTTGTCGTTACATTTACCTGGTGCACATCTTCTTGGTGTGCTCAGAGATGACCCCACATTGCTGTAGAAACAAATTAAAGATCAGAGCTGAGCATCTACATGAATGACATGGACTTCAAAAGATTTTCACTCGATTCGTGAAAGTGGCTCACCGTAGTTAACAGAGACCGGACTTCATCGGGGCCTAAACTTTCATAACTGATCCCCGTGTGGTAGTTGTACTGCAATAAAGAATGAAAGTGTTACTTTCTGCACAAACCAATAAAAAGTTTACGAAACTTTTGAAGGATGCGTCACCTTGTACGACTCTGAACTGACGCTGCTGCTGAGCTCACCTGAAAAGAAACAACAAAAAACGGGTCATGCTCCAAACAATTTAAACGTGTTTGTAACATAAAATTATGTTTAAGGAAGCGAAATGTTTCATTCCTCAACAAAACATAAATAACTGGAGAAATTTGTATTTCCTGCGAAAATGCAACGTGAATGCTTATTGCAGAAGAACTTGCTGAAAAACAGCTGAAATTAGTTAAAAAACATGCTGAAATGAAAAAACAAGCCTATACTGGCACAAGAAAGATGAAGGAACACATACAGTATTTGCTGAATTTGGTTTAAATCAGCAGAAATGAACAAAAACATTTGGAAATTAGCTTTAAAAAAAAGCTGAAATTAGCACAAAAAAATACCTGAAAAGTAGGTGAAAAGGCAAGAATAAGCTTAAGTTACAAGAAAGAAGCAAAAACTACTGAAGAGAGGTTAAAAAAGTGGAATTAGCTGAAAAAGCTCAAATTAGCATCAAAAGAGCTAAATAATAGCTGAAAGAGCAGAAAAAAGCTGAAAGGCACATAAGCTGAAATTAACATAAAGAAGTTAATTAGGCTGAAAGTTACAGAAATTACCATTACAAACTTTAAATTTATCTGAAAACAACTGAAATTTACTTTGAAATACTAAAAAGTAGCCGAAAAGGTAGAATAGGCTTAAATTAGCATAAGAAAGTAGAAGGAACACAAGTTTGCCCAATTAGGCTTAAAGAAGCATAAAGAAGTTAATATTATCTAAAAAAAGCTGAAATTAGCAAATAAATAAATAAAAAACAGCTGAAAAGTAGCTAAAACAGCAGAAAGAAGCTTAAATTACCAGAAGAAAGTGGAGAGCACTTTTTGCTGAATTAGGCTGAAAAGTAGCTAAAATAGTAGAAAAAGCTGAAACGCATGAATAAACTGAAAGGAGCATAACAAGCTGAAATGAGCAGAAGGAAGTTGGAAGAAGCACAAAAATGTTGTAGTTAGCAGAAGCAATCTGAAAAGAGCACAAAACGAAAAAAGTTTGCACAAGGAAGCTGAAAGAAGCTGAAGCAGAACAAAATGTGAACGGAGCAGTAAAATATCTAAAGATCTGAAGGATGTAAAATGAGCTCAACTAATTTCCTACGAGAAAAAAGTGGCAGAATAAGCTAAATATTGCAAAAAGCTAAAGTGGCACCAATACCAAAAGTCATAGCGCCCTTCTCCTGAATGAGCCGAACATTTTGATTTATGATTTGTTGAAAAAGCACAAAAACTGTGGCTCGAGGAAGATGCAGAGAAACGTACGAAGAAGAAATGGATCACAGTGTGAACGCTTCACAAACGTTCACACCGTTCAATGTTTCACTCAAACATTTCAGGTCGTTCCAGCGGAGCTACAAAGCCTGAGCCGTCACGACTCGGACTCCACTCAGACGGCTGTTCTTGCAGCGCACAGACACGCCGAGCGTCTATTTTCAACTTCCTGCGACTGAAGAAGCCTTCTTACCCAGAACATCCTGATCTGCAGCGCTGTAAGTGGGTTTCAGGGCAGAACCTAATCCTCTTCATTAAACCTGACAGGAAGCACCTGACAGGAAGTACCTGCCCTACTCACCGTTTTTATGCTTCAGAGATTTGGATCTTCTCGGGGAATTCTGATTCTGTACAAATTAAGAACGTTGATGTGAACGCTCATACAGACCAGAAGCCATCGCTTTGTGCAAATGGTAAATAAATGTACAAATACCTTGTCGGACTTTCTCTTCTTGGCTGCAACAGAAGCATCTTGTTAATTACGTGAACACCAACCTGAAGCCCGTCTTAACGAGAACACACAACCTGGCCTTCACCTTTCTTTTCCGCTCCGTACGACCAGTCGTTGTCGTTCACGTCGTCGTTATCTTCCTGATCGCTCTCGGATTTGCTCGTGTTGTTGTTGCTGGCTAACCTGATGAAAAACAAACATTCGGACAAAAGGATCCATCAAAGCTCAGAGGTGACTCGCTCGGTTCAGAGCGGCCGAACCTGCGGCTAGCGATGCGGCTGCTGTTGCGCCCCATCCCGAGACACTTCTCCAGGTGCGGAGCGAAACGGGACGCCGCGATCAGCCGTCTGCAGTTGGGACACTCGCACTCTTTGTTCTTCCACTGGTTGAACACCTGCCCGAAGACGTCCACGCCCGGCTCGTCCACGATCTCTGAACAAACAGCACGTGCAGGGATGAGAACACGCCCCGGGACGCACGGACCACATCCAGCTGTGAGTTAACGGCACCAACCGAACTCCTTCATGCTCTCCTGGTCCGTTTCGTCCAAGAAGAAGTAGCCCTGCTTCACCGCGCGGTGCACCTCGAAGCACAGGCCCAAACAGGCGTCTTCCACCAGCTCCGAGTAGATGTCCTGCATCAGGGCCTGCAATATCCAAAACAGAATGTGACAAAACTGGTCTAGGAAACGGTTCTTTCACCAAACTTTACTGATTTTTATACTTCCTGTTGTTCTATTTACTCTGTATGAACCAAACGGTCAAACTTTTCAAGTAACGTGCAATCTGTGATGTGAGAACGTGTTCTGGATGACTCTCAGCTACTACCACGTCAAACTTTAGCTCAATTTCTGTGAAACTGACTGATTTATTGTCTAAGTTCAGGTGGCCATCTTGAATCAGGTACACTCCAAAGATGTAGATGTTCGTCCAGTGGTTACTTCCTGACAGTTCCGTTAAAATCCACCCTTTGACGCTTAGGATATTTTGCTGACAGACAGGGAAAATCATCACCGCCCACCTTCACCTTTCAGGCGACTGTTAAAAGGAATATCGTTAAAGTTTTTACGTAGTTTACCTCCAGCTTGGTGTTGTCTGGGCCTGAGAGACGCATTTCCTCCATTTTCATTTGAAAACCTGTGCCTGCAAATGGTGACAGTTTACAACATAAAAATACAAGAAAATATATAAAATACGCATTTAGGATCAGGAAATAATACTATTAAAATTTACTCTTGTTGCAGATCTAGCTTCATTCAGTCACAGACGATTAAATATTTAAACTTAGAATTTGACAATTTGTCAACATTGTTTTGATTATGCCTGAATTAAACAACAAAACATTAGCTTTAAATGTTAAATCTGAGTGATTCAAAGCAAACAAAATTGTGATTTTAATATTTTTTCATGATGTATATTTATTAGCACAGTAATAAACACGACAGAAAACATAAAACACGATTAAAATGCAAACTAAAATCAAACCTGTTGGTAAAATGAGACATTTTTCATGAAAACACAGTAAGTTAAAAACATCATAAAATAACGTCAACATGTTTCCTCACCCTCCGGTCAGACCGTACACTCAGCCTGAATCAGGCGCTTTCTGCAGCATGACCGGACCAGAGCGCTCAAACTGCGTGGGCGGAAGTAAAACTGCTCTCGCGCTGCCGCCATTTTAAATTTTCACGACTTCAACATCTTCCTCGTCTGAGGTGAAGATTCATGTCGCAGGTGACAGGTGTCTGTTTCACTAAACCACCGTTACAAACCAGTTTGACGCTAGAGGCCGACGGAAAGAAATGGAGAAACAACTATTTCCGGAAAACATCTGTTTCCGGTTCTATTCTTCAAAATAAAAGCCCATAAAGAGGTTTGAGTTTGTGAGTAAATATTTAGTTAGTCTCCCTTGACATTTTTAGACGTCGCATGTTTTAAAACTTTATAACTTTATGTATTTTCCGTTAAAGCATACATTTGTAGGTCTCAAACCTCCATCTTGGTAAAAAATTGTAAAATAAGTTTAACTTATTTGTGAACTAAAGATAATGTCACAGAGCAAAATCAACCTAATTCTACTCTTTGCATATTCATCTAACTTGTATAAAAAGTAAACAAAAGGTTAACTGGTGAAATAAACAAAGCAAACACTGTAATATTTACACAAAAACTGGAGACAGTCCACTGAGACTCTTAAAAATACAAACGATGTAAAACAAGAACATTTTTAAATGACGTTCACTTTATTTACAAATCACAGGGAAAGATAAATTGAAAATGTGCCAAGCGAATGAAAATCAAAGGTTCATAAAGATTTTGATATTTTAGAAGATTTAGACAATAATTTCTCCTTAAAACGTATTTATTTGGAATATGTGTGGAAACGTTTTATTTTATGTGCACTTTCGATTGGATTGTTAAGAAACAGTAAAAGCCTCGGAGAATCAGATCAATTTTGATTCAATTCAGTTCAGTTTATCACAACAGAAGTCATCTCAGAGCACTGAACAGAAACATTTACATACACAAAAGTTAATAAAATTATTTATCTGAGTATAAATAAGTATTTATAGGTTTGATTAACCTTTTTTTTTCCTCCAGCAGAAATGCTCCACCTGTTATTAAAACTTTTTCTTTTGGCTTTTTAATCCTATATTCTTCCTTAACTTGCATGTTTGTTAAAATCAACATTTTTCTATTTTATCTGTGGCCAAATAAGCAGTCAGTTATAATTGTGACAGATGGGTTTTTGTACTTGACTTTACTTTGAAAGTTTAGTTTAGCTACTTCCGCTGTGATCATTTTCCTCCAGACATGAATAGATGAGCAACAATTCTACAATCTGTTGATTGAGCCTGATCAGCTGAGTTAAATTACTGCTCGTTTAACCCAATTGTTATTCATACTTTTATATATTAATAAAAATGTAAGTTTTTTTACACATTTATTCCTAATTTAATATTTTTGTTTTGTTTACAATGTCTAAGCTTGTACTATGTGACCTGAAGGCCCATATCTGTATGTTAGCGAAATATTAAAATAGTGGTCTCGGGTCTCTGTGATGGACTTGTGACCCGTCCAGGTGTCCTCTGCTTCTCGCAGTGATAGCTGGACATGGACACCGGTGACCCAAAAAGCAGCAGGTAAACTTAATGGACGGTTAACATGTTCATCCTCCTGCTGCCCTTGTGTCAGAATGACCTACAAAACTGTCATTCTGGTCTACGGGGAGCAGGAGGGCTACGTTTGTGAACGGGTCTTTACGTGGTCTTGAAATGCACTCTTCAGGCTTTAAAGTCATTTTTAAGTATTTTCTTTTATTTGCTCAAATACTTAAACTACAAGGACATAAGAACACCCTCGGCTATATAAAACATCAAATCCTGTCAAACGACCAGCAGTACAAACTTGTAAAGCTCTGCTGTTGTGTATTTTTCTATAAAACAACAAGGAGAGAAGAAAAACGGGTGGACGTCAACAAAAACTCTCCTCTGAGTGAAAGGCTCACGGGCATCGAGAGAAACCACAGATGAGGGTTTGCAAAATCAAAAGTACTAAAACAATAAACACTCGATGCAAAAAAAAAAAACAAAAAAAAAAAAAAACAGTGTATTTACAGATTTACATTTTACACCCGTGTCCGTTTGTAATTCAGTTCCTCGAATCCCGTTTTCTTGTCAGTCGGTTTGCTCTCCTCTCCTCTGGTCGTTTCAACAGCCCGTGCAGAGAAGAACGGTCAAAATCTCTCGTCACGATGAGCTGCGACGAGATTCATCGGTCTGGAAAACCCAAAATGTAAAGGTCCCATCACCCGTACGGGTACGGGTCATCAATGGCGTAACAGCAACGAGCTTTGAGAAAACAAAATATCTAAAAAATAAAAAATATCTACATTCATGTTATTGGTATGACGCTCCCGCGGGCACAGACCTGCACGCCGTGTTCGCATCTTGATTTGCAAAAGAAGGGCAGAAACAGTCCACAAGAACGCAAAACACACGCGCGCCCTCATATGTACATCGTACAGTGCATGCACGCACACACACAGACAAGCTCACTGTAGGCGCACACCTATTTTTTTGGGATAAGCATCAACCCCCCTGAGGGATTGCAGCCATTAAAATAAGTTGAAAATAAAAAACGTTCAGATGATCTGGACTCTGATGCCTCTCGAAACAAAACTAAGCAAGAAAACAGAAACATTTAAAAAATATAAAAAAATAAACGTGCACGGAACTGAACGAGAGTAAGAAATGTGTTGGATTTAAATTAAAAAGATCATTTAAGACGGCTGGATCAGAACTGCTCGGCTCGTGTTTTAACCAGAAATCATTCCTTGGATCGTTTCGTAAAGATCGACGGTGGAGTGAAAATAAAATGTCTGCGCTGACCTCACAAGCACAATTAATTTCCCATTTAATTTTTTTTTCTAGGTTTTCTGTTGACGTGTGTTCGTCTAATGTGTCAAAGTAAAACATGAGAAGTGCACGTGTGTATCTTTACAGAACGGAGGGGGGGGGGGGGGGGGG
>JARVGV010000412.1:28594186-28612910 GCA_031762435.1 Hypsolebias longignatus | reverse complement strand
CGGCTAAGGAGTGCTTTTACTTTAGAGAGCAGACGGAGCTGAAAGAAGCTGGTTTTGACCACAGAACTGATCTGTTTATCTAGTTTTAAGTTGGAGTCAAGCTCCAAGATTTCTGACCACCTGGTTGAAGTGGGGTAGCGGAAAACTGAGACTGGGAAGGATGTTACTGGTGTCACTGGATGCACCAAATAAAATGCATTCGGTTTTAGTGTTTAGGTGGAGAATGTTTTGAGAGAGCCAGTGCTTAATGTCATTCAAGCAGTTGACAATAAAGTTTGAACTGAGTGAGGGATTGAGAGTAACTGGCAGATAGATTTGTAGGTCATCTGCATACCGATGAAAAGACAGATTATGGCGTGCAATGATTGGTCCTAATGGCAGCATGTAAAGAGAAAAGAGCACTGGTCTCTTTTCATGCTCAAATTATAGATCATCTTTTGTTGGAAATTTCAGTTATAGCCGTTTTGATCAAAATGCACCAAATAGTTCATGATTTTTTTTTTGTTGGTCTGTTTGGCCTTAAGACTTCAAGTATTTAGGGTCGACTATCCAGGAAAACGAGAGTGTGGAAAAGAGGTGAAGAAGACAGTCCAGGCAAGATGAAGTTCCAATTGTGGTTTGTGACAAAAAGGTGGCAGCAAAGGTTAAAGGAAAGGTTTATAAGTGAGTAGAGAGACCAGCTATGTTGTAGCTTGAAGACAGTGGAGACAGGAGAAAGAACTGGGAGTAGCAGAAATGAAGATGTTGAGGTTCTCCTGAGGAGTGACAAAGATGGATAAGAATAGGAATGAGATCATCAGAGGTACAGCACAAGTTGAACCGGGAGATAAAGTTAGAGAGGACACACTGAGATGGTTTGGACATGTCCAGAGGAGGGACAGTGGGTATATTGGTAGAAGGATGTTAGAAGTCCAGCTGCCAGGAAGAAGACAAAGAGGAGATATATGGATGCAGTTAGAGAGGACAGTGAGATGGAGGACTTGCTGTGGAGACCTCAGAAGAGCAGAAAGTAGTTTAGAAAGTAGACAACATAATGTATTGGGGATCAGTCTCAGCTGCTAGCACACCAAAGTTCTCCAAATTTGTAAAATCACAAGTTATTTTATTGTTTTTTCTAAGTCCAGTTGGCAGTGGCTGCCATTGGACTTCTAAATTGTAAATAAATTGTAGATTGGTGGCTCGTGAGATGTTTTGGTAAAAGATGGACCGTTCGTTCGTCTTTCAGCGCCCAATCGTGTATCAATGTTAGGATTGTGCAATTTTTTTTTTAATAGTTCAACCTTTATTTATACAGGTTAGTCTTATGGAGCCTCGAGGACCTGAGAAAAGTGTTTATTTTCAGATGAAAAGTACCTTGGTCTTGGGTCGCAACCTCCATTTCTCCATTCATTTATGACTACACGGTCTTGGATCTAAAAAAAAAAAAAAAAAACAGGGAAAGTGAACAAGTTTACTACAAGTTACTTATTACTTTATTTGATAAATATATATATACAGTATATATAAATCGTTTCATTGTAAGTTTTTAATTGCGTTCCTCCAAAGTGATAGCTTTCGGTGATTGTGCGTCGACATAATGCTTCATGTTCATTACACCGCCCCTAAAACGTTTACGCTGCATGGTGAGACACAGCTTGTGACGGCTTCAAATCTCAAATAACACTGCAGAGGGCTTCAACTAAGACAGCACGAGTCTCCGTCGACCTTCTTCTTCTGCACTTTCTTCTTCCAGACGGAATGCGGAGAACTGGTGCGGTCTTTGTTCCGCAACAAAAAAGTACCGCAGCGACCATTTTCTCGCTCGGTAATGGAGGACTTCTTCTGTCGGGAGCGGCGGTTGGGGAGGATCCGCGGGAGGAGGAAGCGAATGGACGTGGACCGTCAGGCAGCTGTAGGCGACCAGCTGACTACGCCGAGCGGACGGGGGGGATCTGCTTTCGGTGTCCACATAGGCAGGAATGGCAGCTCGGAAGCAATGCGCCACTCGGAAGAGACGCCTCATCACCGTTAGGACGCGGATCTAGCTCCGCCACGCACGGCCATTTTTTCTAGTCTTTTCCGCCGGCGTTAACTGAACGCTGGACGCGGTGGCAAAAGCACAACAACGGCTCAAATCAACAAGTTTCGTTTTAATCAACTCACACGACACCGTGGTCGAGTTTTAGCCGTTACGTGGGGGATTTCGGCAGCGAAACCGAGAGCATTCTTCAGCGAGGCGTAGCCGAGCTGTGCTTCCATGATGGCGGATGTCTGTTCGTCCTGTCCTTGATGGCTCGAGCTCAACCGTGCGAAACAACGGTTAACAAAACAAAACAAAAAACTAAATTTCCACTTTTCTTTTACTTAAGGACGGTTTATAAACGCAAACACTAAAATCCGAACATCGAATAAAGCGATTTATTATCAAAAAAACCACGAATGTTTAAAAATAGATTAAACCGCTCCGCACGAGCTACTGGGGCAAGCTAGCATGAGGTAAATGGGCTAAATATCGGGACTTTTTATAGATTTGCATTAAAAAGTAAGTTTTTTAATTAAATAATCAAAAGGGATTCTTTTACATTACACAGATGTTTACAAAACACAATTCGGCTATTATTCTAATCGTCATTTTTACTTTAAAAAGTGGTCAAAACGACTCGAAAATGTGGGTTAAAATCATTTGCGGAGCCGCAAAAACAGGAGAAAAAATAAACATTTTTAATGGTTAAACGTTGACCTCATTCTAGTTGAGTTAATTTTAACGTTTAATCCCCCGTTTCGGGCATTATTATAAGGCTCCAAGTGAGTTGGTTGAGTACCAGAGCAAAAAAAATGGAGTGAAAAAGCCCGAGGCTGATGAGCAGCAGCAGCGGGTCCGCCGCCATGCTTCAGCCCGACGAGCAAACCTACCGTGACCAGGTCCAATGGCGCACTGCAAAGACTGAAAACGGAGCCGAGAGCCACCACCAGGGCGTTGCAGACTCCCCTTCCCTTACATCCAAAAAGCGCATAAGCGAGGACGGAAAGGCGGGTTCTCGGAGCTTCGGTTGTTGTCGGCGGTTCTGGGCTAGTCAGAGAGAGAGAGGGGGAGAGGGGAGGGCGGTGAGATATTAAACCGAGATCCCTGATGGCTGACCGAGAGGCGGCTAGCTGTTCCGCGAACAGCCGCGTGGAGGTCTCGGCGCGGAAACCACCGTTTGTTTCCCTCCCACACGCGGTTACACAATAAACTCGAAACCTTACATTAAATGGGATGTATTAAGATGGTCGCTGGACACGATTTTAGGCAACAACCCTCCGGGTCTTACGTCAAGATTCTTCCCCGCTGTGGAACAGAAATTCGGGTATGGCCGACCTTCCTCAACGGTCGGTTTGTTCCGCCACTAAAGCGCCTCACCGAGCGAGGGGCTTTTGAAAGTAAAATAAAAAAAAACAACTAAATGTTCATTTGTGTACTTGAACTCGCTTTCGGTGTGTATATATTTTTGTTTTTTTTAGACGTAAACCCCGACGTTTAGCTGCTAGCTTACCTACCTGTGTCGGCGCGAGCCTCGGCGTCGCGCGGTGGAGGAAGAAGGGGAGGGTTGAACGACAGCCAGCTCTGCGCCGTCGGTCCAGGCCTCCAGTCCCCGCAGAGATGGTCCTTCCCCCCCGCCTCCATCTCACTCGCCGTCTACCTCCACTCAGCAGCAGCTCTTTTCTCCATCCAACCATTTCTCCTCACAGATTAGGATTTTTTTTTTCCCGAGCCGGTTTTGAATACAACCGATTTTTCCTTCCCTCCGAGGCCGACTCCTGTCACGTCTCCAGCCCGGAATGTTTGGGGAAAACTCCTAGTTTCATGAATTCGTCGCGCTGTTTGTATAATTTAATTTTATATATCGATTCTATTTAGTTTTATAACTTTCACCGGTCAATGACGAGTTGTAATTCTAGTGACCGTGTCGTTTTTCTTCAAACTCCATTACCAGAAGTCTAATAGGTTCTTTGACAGCCTCATTTTGGGCCCACCATGTTTTATTTTTTTTATTTTATTTCAACTCCACCTTGCCCAAGTGTTTATGGGCGGAGCTTCCGGACGTCCAATCGAGTCGGTCCAATTCAGGAAAAACAAACACAGTTTTGTTGAGCCATGCGGTGTTCACTTGCTGTGGGAAAAACGTGCATCCAGGATTTAAACGTGCCAAAATTAGAATCAGTTTGACAAACTGGTCAGAAAGCGCCCATTTTTTTTAATGGTACCCAACTAATGTAGAATCCTAAAGGTTCTACTTCTTTACCTTCTTTGTCTTTCTAATATTAAACCTACATGACTTTTTCTGTTAAAAACAAAACGTTAATTTTTTAATCAATAAATGCTGCCTTTTCCTTTTATTTTCTTTTTTAAAGTGCCAACCTGAAATTAAACTACAAAATCTTGTGAATGCTGGCGTTTGAGTAAACTTATAATAACGTTGAATAATTTTTCAACTGCAAATTTCAAAATGGGATATGGTTTTCTGTGCAGACAGATTTGTATGGATCAAATAAGGTTTGTGGCATTGGCATAAATAAAACTTGAGAACAAATATTTTAAATCTTATTTTAAGAGTCTTGTTTAAAAAGTTAAGTCATTTTGAGCGTGTGTGTGTGTGTGGGGGGGGGGGGCTTGTGATTTACAATTTTTAGTATTCCACACCGCATTACAATCTAGCTGTTTTGTCACTACTTTTCCTTTTAATTACCATTTTATTTTCATTTGTATGAAAAAAGTGTACACATCCTTTATGATTGTCTGTTGTCATCGCTCTTTAATAAAATTTAGGTCTCTTGTAGATGACTCCCTGAGGCGTAATGGGACTAACCTGTATGAATAAATGTTGAATGATCGTGATGTCCCTGAAGGCATCATGACTCTTTGCACCTTTTGTACCCAAGAATACCATGTGTATATATTTATTAATTTTAAAATGAGCATTTTAAAAGCAGTTTTTTATTTTTAATAAAGTTAAATCGAAAGCATGTACAGTGTTTCAAGCGCACAATTCTTTTTAGGCAAAAACAAAATGCACAATATGTAATTTACAAGAAATGCTCCCTGATGTCACCAGTGCAACAATCGACTCAAATATTAAAACTAATCTCATCACTGGCCAGTTACTGCACAATGCATTTTATTCCAATAAAAGCTATAACACACTAAAATAAAATATACGTTCATACACATCCTAAACAGGTAACACAAAAGACAACAAATTAATTGAAGCAACTTTAAGACACAAGTTAAAACTCCCCACAAAATGTTTTTTTGTACTGTTATAAATAGCAGAACTCTTGCATATCTAAAACATGACTGTGATCACCTAAAAGTCATATTATTGTTGGATATTGAAAGAAAAAATAAATATATATAAATCTGTCTTGTATTTAAGGTAAAAAGAGCCTAGTCTTAAATAAAAATGCAATTTTATATGAAAGCCATTAATTATATTTATGTCAAAACAGAGATTTTGTAGATTTATCCTGGTTGTGTAGTTAAAAACATTCATCTACAGAGAAATTGGTGTGAATAGTAGCACGGAAAGGTAAAATAAAAAACAACAGTTGAACATTACAAAAGAAGTTATTTTACGTTAAAGTTTGTGTTGTTTATGCCAAGCCATCGTCGAGGGGTTCATCATCAAATTTCACTTTAGCATCATCTGCATCCAGCTGCAACACAAAACACATTATTTTACAACACGTGAAATTAGAAAATAATATGTGAACGGAGACGTTCCTTACACATTTCATCTCCTTGCTGGTGAAGATCCGGCCGGTCATGAACATTCGCAGAGGGATGGTGAGGATCAAGAAGAAAGGAAGAGCCAGAGAGAAGGGGCTCTGCTTCACCGCCCACAGGATGGCCAGACACAGAACCTGAACTAGAGTGAACATGTGCATCCTCAGTGTCCTCACCTGCACAGACAGGACGGGATGGAAAGGCTTGAAATCCAAACACAAGATTCAACACAGACAACAAGAGCGCAGGTCTGGAGACTTCAGGAGTTTGCTTTCAGCTAAAAGTTCAATGAAATTTGCATAAAGAAACTCTAAAGAAAGTTGCAAACAGACATCAAGGGAAGCAAAAACACACAATGCAGTTAGAAATATGTAAAACAAACATAAAAATTCAATTTAAAACAATTTTACTATATTTTCGAAAGAAACTCCTTTTATAATGTGCCACAAAAAAAACTCTTAACATGACTAAAGAAACTTGTCTCTAAAATGCAATGTCAACACTGAGCATTAAACGGTTTAGCTTAGCTGAAAAAGCTGAAACTGCGTGTTTGAAGCTGAAGGAAACAGAACATTCGCTTAAAGCCAAATAGCAAAAGACAAGCTAAAAGTTGATAATTGCTAACTAAAAGTTTTAGAATGATAGCAAAAATTAGCAGAAATATATCTAAAATTAGCAAAAGACTAGCTAATACTTTAAAATTTGTAGCAAAAACTAGCATTATGTAGAAAGTAGAAAAATGCTAGCTAAAGGTTGCAAAAGATTGGAGTATAGCGAAGACCAGCCAAACGTATCAAAAGCTACAAGTCACAAAAGTTTAGCTTAAAGTAATATAAGGCTAACTTTAAGCTTTTTGTTGGTCTGTGTCTCTGTCCTGCTCTCTCAGCCAATCAAGAAAAATGGCTGCCCATCCTGAGCCCATGTTTTGGTTCTGCTGGAGGGTTCTTCCTGTTAAAAGGGACTCATTTCTTTCCACTGTCGCCAAAGTGCTGCTCAGTATGGGAATCAAAGTGACAATTCAACGCAGCCCGCTGGTTTTCTTAGATATAAGACGTTTATAAACTGGCATTTTGTAATAATATATGGATTTTTTATTTTTTATTTTGCAGTGCGCTGGATGAATTTAGCTGAATTAAAACTGAAACGTATCAGAATGGTAGCAGAAAAAAGCTGAGGAGGATGACAAAATTATGTTTAGAAAGTAAAACGTAAATTTTTTGTAAATAAAATTTAATGAAAAGTGTAAAATTTTCAAAAGATTATATCCCCCTTCTCCATAATGAGCTGAATGATATATAAATGGCTTGAAGGTACAATGAATGCAGAAGTAGTTGTGAATCAGCGTTTGTCCTACAAGAGTAAAGAGATTTTAAGCAGGAGTGATACCCTGGTCGCGTAAGCATCAGATGGATGGTATTTCTTTGGAGTGACGAGCAGAAGCATCCTGTCCCACATCTGGACGCCACTCAGAGAGGTGATACCCATATAGAGGAAGATGCCAAACAAGGCCGTCATGGGAATCATCTTCAGAATGGGCTCCATGAAAATTGAAACACCTAAAAGTCAGAAAGATTATCGTCAAAGAGGAATTCATTGTCCAGAACATGCTGTGACTGCTTCAGCACTGCAGATGAGAGCACCTACCAACCATCAAGGCCACAATTATACCACTGATCCTCTGCTCAACCACCTTCTCTATCTCTGGTTTGGGGCCTTTGGTCATGACGGTAAGGGCGTTGGCGTGAGTGACGGAGCGCACAGTGGTAGCACTTAGCCAGGGCACGCCAAAGATGGAGGAGACACCCCCCATGGTGACCAACAGGAGCAGATCAAAGTGAAAACCAGATCCTTTCACCATTTTCCTCTCAGGTTTGCTCACAATCAATCTGGAACCCACAAAAATATAAAATAAAAACCTTTCTGGTAAATTCTGTTTATATTTTGCACAAATGAGTCTTTAAATGAAGTAGAGGGATGGGATATAAAGCCAACTCACGTAGTGATCTGGGATTCCATGAAGATGAGGATGAAGACGAGCAGAGCAGGGATGCAGCAGGCGCCCATCATCCAAATAGGGAAAGGCTTTTTTTCTCCCATGGGGTTGATCAACCAGCCTCTTTCTCTGGGGTTGGTCACTTCAACCCCTTTTGGCACAACTAGTTTCTACAAGAAGACCATGATTTATATTCATTAAGACACAATCAAAGGCAGAACAATGGCACCTGATGTGGTTTGGGTTTCTACTTGTGCTCATTTAACTGTTGTTTTTATTTATGTAAACAAAATGGCAGAAACATATGTAGCCCTGGTTGCTATATACAGTAGTTAAACTAAATTCATGGTAATATCATTTGAATTAAAAAACAATATCTAAGTGATGAAAGTGGAATGAATTTGAAAGATTAAAAACTGTTATCATTTAGAAGTGTATCATTTCAAAAACAGGTCAAGAAAATTTAGTTTAAGCAAACTGAAAACAGGCAGTTGTTATTTTTACTACATTCCTTGAATGTTACATAATTAAAACCTACTCTTTGAGTTGTGCTAAGTGTCAATATTGTTCAGTTTTGTTTTGTATTGGATAAAGCATTTTATTTTGCCAGATGGGAGTGGGCGGGATTAATGGTACCTGCATGAAACGTGGTTTGGTGTGAAGGGCACAGCGATGGAGATGTGGGTCAGTAACAGAGTAAAGCTGTCCAGTGCAGAATTGTCGACTGTAACAGACTTTAAGAAAGTGGACCAGGAGCTAATCTTTGGACCTGCTGGACGAGTTAGAAGTTCCCCATTCAGCCGTTTGGATTCCCATCTGTGAGGTTGCTGCCAGGAAGGATCTCGGTGTTCGTGTGACATCACCTGCCTGGATATTAACGAGATCTCCACATCTACAGCTGTACCTTTTCCTGATCCAATCTCAAACTTTGAAGGATTTGGGAGTACACAACAAAACCAGTGCACATGCTTTTTATTTTATTTGCTCAGTGAGTGAACGAGCTGTTTGTTTTTAGCTCCGAACCATCGATTTAGACCTTCAACAGGTTATTTTGGGGTATAGTTTTATGTTTGAAAAGCCTTACTTCTTTTTTTTTTTTTTTTTTGTTATTTAAAAACATTCTTCTGTTTTATTGTATGTGCAAAGCAAATTAAATTGTTAGTGGTTTCAACAACCCGCCATTAAATTAATTATAAACAGTAAGTTGTATCTCCTGAAAGCTGTTAGTTTGACTATCTTTAAAATAATGTTCCCAGGACCCCGACCAGTGTATCACACTTCATCCTAACCTATTGATTAATTCTTTAGCCACTTGATCCGGGCGCTACACATATTTTAGGATGTACAATTTGGTGGTGGTCATCGTCAACCACCAGCCACGTGTTACTAATTACAAACAGGATGAGCACATTTTAGAAACAATTCACCTTTTTCACAACCCATACCTGAGTGTAGGCGTCCTCAATGCTGATATCCACAGCGATCATGAAGAAGATGGCGATGGGCACGCCGAAATCACCGATCAAACGACGAATCTTAACAGGCAGAGCAGAAATTCATTGTAATCAAAGTCTCATTAGATAACTTTAAAAAAAAAAACCTGATGTTATCTTGAAGCTTGTTTAAAAGCTGATCTTACTGGGCCGGGGAGGAAGGTACCAGTTTTGAACTGACGGAGGAAGTACGCAATGAAGAAGCAGCCAAACATCAGGCACATGGACAGCAGGGCGGTGTTCGGGTAGGCCCTTTCGATCTCCAGCTCTCTAATGGTCGTGTTTCCATCGGGATGGATCTCAACGTGCTCCTTAATGACTGGGTGGAAGGGGTTGTCCAGCGTGTCGTTCAGATGCTCGTAGTTCAGGATCAGAGGATGGGTTTTGAAGATCTGACGAAGGAGAAGGATGTGAGTGAACTGCGGTCGAGCTGAGATGGATGGAGGGATGAGGTGTGGGAACCTTTATGAGTTTTGCGAATGTCTCGTAGATGAAAATGAGCGAGATGAGGATGGAGAAGATTTCTTGGGTGAAGCGGGAAATGAATCGAACCAAGAAGCTTCCTTCCACCGCCACAACGACGACTACAATCACGACCAGCCATATACCCACCCAGATCCGGCCCACAATGTACTCCAGACCCTGAGCCTTGCAGAACTAATATTGAAAGAGCAAAAGAGAAAGTATTCAGGAGAATTGTATTTTTTTAAAGACTTAATTTCTGGTTTCTTGTACATACGGCAAAAAAAGCCTCTTCGAAGAGCAGCAGCGGTCCAGAGAAGCCGATGACGAGGACCGGCTGGGCGGCGAAGAAACAGAAGATGATACCCTGGACGCAGGTGGCGACCATAAGCTCGGACACACCCATCATTTTATCTGTTTTGTCAGCTGGGCGAGAACCAGAGAGAGAATCATTACGAGCTTCAGTTTTCAACGTGCAGCGAAATCAGACCAGCTTGAACTTGGTTTTACCCAGAAGTCCTCCAAAAGTGATGGCGGGGGACAGGGCAGCGAAGTAGATGAAGATGATGGCGGAGAGGACCTGAGGATTCAGAGCGTCTGTGTAGTCGCTGAGGTAGTGACGGTAACGACGCTTGATGTCTTTCACCATTCCACCGAAAGGATAGCCTGTGCGGGCCAGAGGGTCCTCCTTGGGTCCCTCTGGACCCGTGTCTGAAAGGCAAGAAAACAAAAAACCGGTTCGCCGAATGACCGATGACGCAAAACTTGTTTGTGGACGGTAAATTCCATTTAAATCTTTAGTGTCTGCTGTAGTTCCAGTACGGCGTGCTGACCTTCAACCCTGTCTCCAAAAGCAAGTCGGGTGTCGATGGGACGAAGCCGGTCACACAACATCTTCTTCTGGAAGGCGATGATGGGCTCCATCATGGCTATGTCTTGGATCTCAGTGGGAGGAATCACGATGCTGCAGTCCATGAAGTCTGCAACTGCGTTGGTCAGGTCTTTTTCAGTCTGGGCCAGGTAAGCTTCCAGACAGAACACCTTAAGGAGGGAGGGGAGGACGAGAAACTGTCATGCACCTGCACCAGTTTAATGCATTGGGACTCCACTCCCCCCCCCTTCGTATCTCCTACCCAGTCGGCCATCAGAGCAGCCATGGCGCGTCCGATCTGACTGTAGTCCATCCCACTCTGGCTCGGTCCCACCATCATAAGGACGAAGCGAACAGGAACAGAAGACTGCAGAATGGACTCCATCACCACAGAGTCGGTCAGCCGGACAAAAGCAAGCACGGGCTTCTGCAGGAGGTCAAAGATGCCTGCAGGACACAACCGTTGAAACAAAAGTGCATCCAAAGACTAAAAGCTGCATCTGAAAATCATACCTGTGAGGACGATGGAAGCCTCCACGTTGTCTGAGCACTCTCTCTGCAGAAAACGACAACAAACATCATAAATTAAATCTACGTAATGTCCATACAACACTAAAGGTTGACGGTAATCACCTTCTTTGCGACGGAAAAGGTTTGCATTTGAATGTCTCCAGACTGAGTAACCGCTGGTCCTTCAGACTGACTGAAATGAGTGAAAAGTGCACGTCCTTAAAAAAGAGAGGGTTTCTTTTCCAGCAGAAGAAACAGAAACATTCCCCCCTGTGGGGTTACCTGCGCCTCATCAGGAGAGCTCTCAGCAGGGCGTCTCTATCGTTGGAGCGGATTTCGTTCCTGCCGAGCAGCTCGTCAACCATCCGCTCCACCACGGAGGACAGCGTGCTGGCGGCGACGTCAAAAACGATTGCACCTGGGGACGGAGGAATGAGGGTTACTCCAGGAAAGCTACGGTTTGTCCACATACAAATGGATGTTTCGTTGAAATCACCTGTGCTCATGGCTCTGCGCACTTGAAGCAAACTCCTAAAGGTGAGGTAGGAGACGTGAGAAGGGCCCCACTTTCTCGTAGCAGAGTCCAAGTTCTCTTCGTAGCCCACCCATCGCCCGGTCTCCTGCCAGATGTTGCCCTGGAGCTCGTTCAGCTCCACGTAGGCCTGTGGTCATGGAATATGGTTAAGCAACCTCCTTGCAACTGAACGTGAGTGTTTTTAACATTTCATTTGAAGGAGCAGACTGACTTGAGCGTCTCCTCTCGTGGTGGCGTTGGTGTTCAGGTTCAGAAACGCTGGATCGCAGAAAGAGAGCAGTGATTATTTGCAAACATATAAAGAAAAATCATTTTAAAAACATCTGCAAACACTAAGAATATCTCACCGTCTGAATCACTGGGGATGACGATGGCTTCAGGGAGAGGCGCGTCCTCCTCTGGCCTCTGAGTTTCAAAGGTTCCATTCTGACCCGCTGAAGTTCTGTAGAAACAGAAGGTGTAGTCTACATTTTTGTAATGGGTATATAATGTGCTGAGAAACCAAAGTACACTGGTTAGTACAATGTAATCTTCAATTTATTTTGATTTTTAAGACTACTGAACATTAAAAAAAAATCTCTGATGCTTTCATTTGAATAAATGTGCAACAAACTTGGTACAACGGTCGCCTTTGTATTAAAAACATGTTATGGAATTTATAAAACTGTATCAAAGCAAAACGGTAACACTTTACAATAAGGTACGCAACATTTGCTTAACTAAACGCATAAAGAACGTATCAGGAACAAATCAGGAGCTAATGGGTAGTTAACCAGTACCTACTGGGGAACACACAGCCTTATTAGGGTACTAGTTAGTTACCTTGTAAATGAAGAGTAACTAATCAAGAACTAATGAGTAGTTACCAAGGAAACCAAAGAGGAATGAATCAGGAGCTAATGTGCAGTTAACCAGTACTTACTGGGGAATGCACAAGCCTTCCTTATTAGGGGACTATTGGTTTATTACCACAGAAACAGAAGATAAATTCTCCATGTTGGTTCTGAATAAACCCTGCACCAGTGACTGGTCACAGCTTGTAGTTGTCAAAACCCCGTTTCCTAGTGATTACTGATTTTATTGGATTTTCTCTTTTGTAAACCTACTGGTTAACTTGTAGCTCCTGATTCGTTCATGAGGCGTTCCCCAGTAGTTAAGCAAATGTTGTGTACCTCATTGTAAAATGTTAGCCGCAAAATATGCTCAGGTATTAAGTAGTAAGTACATAAGTATTAATTATACAAAAAACAGGTTGAACCAACTCAATGTGTCTATAAAATGTTCCAGATGTGTTGACAACGCATGAGCACATGTCATGTTGCCAATCATACATGACATGGTCTTGTATCTCTGGGCACTTTTTAGTGGGTGGACTCCATATACACGCGTGTCGCATGGACCACACCACTGGTATAAAGCAACCTTCAGTGTCGCTGTTTGAAAAATGATGCAGCTCAACTTTAAAAACCTTCACCATCAGACTGAAATCATTGTGCACGTGGATCGTGACTATTCTCCACATCGCCACCAGGTGGCAGCAGCAGCCTCAGTCCTCAGCAGTTCTCTGCTTCAGGAGGGAGTTCATCCAGAATGTGGTTCATTCATAAAGATACTGCAGCTGCCAAACATGTGCTTTAACAGTGCAATTTGTTTCCTGCAAAGTTTAATTTGCATTTTATCGCTGATTGTTGAAAATGTATTTGTTACAGAAAATAGCAGCATTTTTCCTCAGTTTTCAGGATTTTACACTGTTTTCATCTGATTTGTATCCTCAGCTTTCAGCAGAGCACCTGAGAGTGTCTTTGTGTTTGGAATAGTGATTCTGAATAAACATTTTATAACTTGAGCCGTAACAATTGATGCGCTCATTCATGGTTACCATCCTTTTTTTTTTTTTTTAATGTTCGGCTCAATCAGTTTTAGGAGTGCTGTGACTTTTAATACTGCAATTTTTTAAAATTAAGTTTCTCCCTCAAAAAATGTGTCATCTCTTCAGTTCCTTCAAAAACTTTCTCAGAGATCTACTGCGGCCAACTTGCTCTGTTTGTGTCTTCTTATGTAGCGTTTAGTTTTGCTAATTTAAGCTTCTAGCTAAAATGTATCCAATTTTAACAACAAAAAAGGTTGAATCATGTCATCTGGACTTCGTTTGATTCAACCTTTTTTGTTGTTATATACCTGGATGACTGAGAAAACAAACTGTGTATCCAATTTTAGTTTTTAGTCATGATTTAGCTCTTTTTAGCTTTCAGTTAGTGTTGCTAATTTTAGTACTTTAAAATTAAAAACAGCTGTTCTAATTCCTTATAATTTTACAGACTTTTTTTAACTCTTCTTTAGCATTTGTCTGGCTGAATATAAATAAATGTGTCTGTTTAGCCGCTGCATGCTATAACATGTGCTTGTGTGTTTCTGTTTACTACAGCTGAGAACAGCAGCTGGAAATAGACCAAAACATCTGGAAAATAATATATTCAGCATTACAGACATTACACATTGTTTAAAACGATAAGAGCAATGTCTTGAACTTTCGGCGCTGATAGCCACTCAGGTTCAATGTGGCTCAAGAAATAGCCATTATCTTATCAGGGGAAAGAAGCGGGCAGACATTCACTGCGAAGGCAGAAGACGGAGATGAGAGAGACTTACAGCCTGAGAGGAGAGGGAAAGGCTGACTCGTTATCTTCGCAGGACACGTCGCTGCCCTGCATTGAAAAAAAAAGAAAAAGTTTGAAGCTGTTTGATGAAAATGAGCTGAAGAAAATTACGTGTTTCTCCAACTTATCAAGATTTCAAATGAAACCAACCTCCTCGTAACTGAAGTTCTCCATGGGTGCTGGTGTTTTCGTCTCAACTTTCAGCGACTTCTATGGATTCCCTGAACAGTAAATGAAAGGAACCGGCACACAAAGAGTGAAATAACTCTAAGACGTGTCAAAGTCTTTTCTTATCCCCTCAGAATCAACAAAGATTAAAACCTTTCATGGAGGGAAGTACATGACTCCCAGATTTCATCAGTAAGGACAGAAAAGGCCTCACTGTGAGGCCGTCAAACCAGGAGTTCTTGTGGTTAAGGGGGAATAGATCATCCTCCAACTGGCTCTTGATAAGAACTATTTTGAGCCTTTTTGCAGACAGTTTTGATAAAAACATCAGCATCATATGTTACGCTCAGAGCTGCAGCTCGGGTCAGATAATCGATCAGCCGTTGACCGTTCGAAGCACGATAGAGTTTAAATAGACGACTTCAGAAGCTTATCTTTGGGTTACACCCTTCACTCATCTGGTCTTCTGAGGGACAAGACAGTAAAAAGTTCAAATGGTTTTTGGAGCGCCAAGTTATAAAACAATTTCAGAATGGATAAGTATTTTATTTTTAATAATGGGAAATATTTATGAAGGTTCATATTTTTAAAAAAATACTGTGTATATTTTTAAACATTTCCGTTCTGTCTGCATGCACTGACTGTGCATTTGCTTAGACAAATAAGGAATGAAAACTGTTTTAAACTAAACGCAGCTAATTAAAAAAAATAAAGAGAAAAGTAGTGCAATATTAAAACAGAAGCAAAATCCTGTCAGGTTAGAAATATATTTCCTTTTCAGTTACATATAATTATTCTGCTTATTACAGATTCAAGAAGTGCAGAAACATTTTAAATACGATAAAACCAAAGCACAACAGTTTCATTCCCTTCTATTATAATTCAAGTTCAAAGAAAGTTTCCTCCCTGAGCTCCTGGTTAAGGCTTGAGCTGGACTATATTCAGATATTTGTTTAGTTTTAGATATAATTTCTGATTCATTAGAGCTAAAAAAAAAAAAAAAAGATAATCTGTAAGTCCAGGCCAGAGGAGGCCACACCCCTTACCTGTGTGCAGGTACTCCCACCTGGTCTCCACCAGGATGATCGATGCTCTGTCAGCCTCGGCGAGCTCGGCGACAAAGTGATCCGGGACGAACGAAAAGACGAGTACAGCGAGAGAACCCGAGAAGCGGGAACACCCACTAGAAAGTACGTCGGCGGCGCAGCGCAGCGCCCCACGACCCCTCTGGTTGCTCCCTCAGCTGGGTGGATGACACAAACATCTCTATCTGCTCAGGACACCTTGACTCAGGGATACCCCAGCCCTAATTTTCCTGCACCGCCCTCTCAGCGAGGACCAAGTCCAAGAACAGAACCAGCCTGGGCCTGATCGTCTCAGAAGGCCCCACACGGGTCAAAAGGGGGGGCAAAGGGCAGTATCAAGACCTGAGCATCTTTCTACGTCATCCTGTTTACACACTGGGGATTCCCTTTAACATAGATTAATTATGGAGGGGGGGTGGGGGGGTAGCCCCAGGTCTGATGTGAAGACAACAAACTTGCCTTTACAAAAACAACCTTCCAGCTCAGGTTTTTTTTGTTTCCAGAGTCGAGGCCGGAGCAGAAAGGCGAGGCCTCCTCTGCTGCTGCTCGGAGTTGAAGCTGGTTGTTGATCCTGACTCGTGATGCACGACCGACGGCCGAGGAGAGGAAACGCTGACACGTTTTAAAGACGGTGCACAACTGTGGTCTAATCTCACGTCTTAAGGACACGACTTCCAGACGCTGTTCATCTGCTGAAGAGCCTGAAACGTCTTATACTTTCTCCACTCGTCCACTGTTAAACGCACGCTGCACGGTGAGCAGCGCATGGAAGAAATGCACAGAAAATAAGTGACAAAGCAGCAAATCAAGACTGCTTCAAAACAGCCCGTCTCCCTGGAAGCAAAGCATAAAGACTTTAGAAGTGATTTAAAATTTTGCACAGTAAAATAAATAAATCATTAATATCATATATAATATTTTGCCTCAGCGTGATTCAGTGGTTCGGCTGTTATAAGTGAGCCGTCGGTGTAAAACATGTAAATTATCCGCCACAAAGTGACGCTCCATCGATGAACAGTGAGCTGACTTTAAATATGACATCATCAATAAAACTCACAAAAAATAGTGAGAAAAAAAGAGTTTTTGGTGACAAATATGAGAAAACTCAGCTCTGGTTGTATTTTTACAGCTCAGACGTACCTCACAACATTAAATCAGGTCACAGAACGTCAGACTTTACCTCCTCTTCTTCTTCTTCTTGCTGCTGCTCCCTTCTTCAGGCGTCCCCACAGCGAACTGTCGCACGAAGACCCGGCAACTATTTTTACGCCAGATGTCCTTCCTGGTGCAACCACAGACCATCACGCTACCACAGCCCTCTGTGTGGAGCAGGGAGCTGCTGTATGGGGCACCCGGGGAGCAGATGGTGGGGCCTTGCTCAAGGGTCCAGGGTGGGGCAAATGAGAGTGGAGACAAACATGCTTCTCCTTTCCCACACTTATTATAATAATGTTGGTACCAGGAGTTGAACCAGCGATCTTCCGATTACAGGCCCACCTTCTGTAACCTCTGCACCACCACTCCGTTTATCCTTCATTTGGCCTGTGCCTTCCTGAGGTGGCTTTTTAACCATTTTCACAAAATTTGATCACTTTTAGAGACTTTTCTGAGAGAAATGTCAAATTTGAGCCACAAATATTTTTACACCCCAAACTCTTCGTGGTATAAATATTATACATCAAAGTGTGAATATTTTTGTCGTCTCTCACCAAACCCACTTCGTGAGTTATGGCAGTTTTTTTCTCAAACTCCTCCAGAATACTGAGAGTGCACCTCCAAGCTTCAACAAACTGAAGATAGTGTTCAGCTCAAATTATTCTTTTTAAAACCATAAGTGAACTTGTTAAATTTCTTGCATAAAACATGGTAGAAACATATATTTAAAAACACGTGTCCATCAGGGTCTTCTGTGCTCACGGCACAAGAATCTGTAAGATGTGAAAGGTAGATGTCATTTCTAACCTGAACCTGGAGCCTGGCCCCGCCTGACCCAGATCAGGGCCGGGCCAGAATAATCTGCGGACCGGGTCGGTGTCAGGCTTTTGATTGCGTCAGCGGACACGGCTGACGATCCAAAGATATGGCAACATGGCTTGCCATACTTTCACCAGCCGAAAGCAGCCAATTCACCGTGCGCTGACCGGCCTCGAAAGAGGTAAAATGTTCAGTTAAGCTTCAGATGGACTACTGCCAGCGATCCATCAGCCCAAATGGACGTTCATTCAGCCGCTGCATTCAGCGGACGCGCGCGGCCGATGATCCAAACAGGTGAGATCACAAAACATCCGACATGTCTAGGCAGGGTCCATGTCTGAATAATGCAGAATGCAGGCAGAAGCAGGGATTCAATGCACTTTGACGGCCATGAAAGAACAAACACCCCCTCAGCTCAGATCTTCTGCCACTTAGCCGTGCACGTCCGCCGACCATTAATAACTTATATAAGCAGTCAAAGCTTAATTTATTATTTTTTTCCAGACTCAAAATACAGGTAGTCCTCGACTTAAGGCGCCCTCGACTTTCGGCAACTCGGACTTAAGAACAGGTGTGCGGCGCAGCGTTAGCATACATTTTACATGCATTTCCTTGACTTATGGCAAAAAATCCGGACTTACGAACGGGTGCGGCGCCACGTGAAATGAGTTCCGACTTACAGCAAAATTGGGTTACGAACAGTTTGTAGGTGCGGAACCCATTCGTAAGTCGAGGACTACCATTACTGTTAATTCGTCAGACTGGATGGGGTTCATAAATTATGGCTACAGGCTGGGGCCAGGTTGGGTTGGATTTTTTGGACCCGAATGCAACTCTACAGGTTCAGACTCTGCAACTCTCAAGTCAAATCTCTGCACTTCCTGGTCTGTTGGTGGTTTCTCTCTGCAGCCGCTGAGGTTTTTCTGCTATTTAAATCTAAAAACAGCTGTTCTCTGTTGATTTGTAAGAGTCTCCAGTAGAGAAAACTGTCTTTTTTAATCGTCAGTGAAGCTGAGAAATTTTAAAAGCTCTTAACTTTTTGACCCTCGTCATAAAAGTGAGATTTTAATGTCCATTAGATTTGCTGCAGTAGAACAGTATATTGTTAAAGGAATCAATGATAGTTGCAGAACATAAACTTCACCTGTATAGATAGGTGTGTGTATGTGTGTGTGTGTGTGTGTGTGTGTGTGTGTGTGTGTGTGTGTGTGTGTGTGTGTGTGTGTGTGTGTG
>JARVGV010000412.1:28579485-28590483 GCA_031762435.1 Hypsolebias longignatus | reverse complement strand
ATGACGTCACTAGGGGTGGAGCCGTAAGTACGGAGCGCCGTAGGTCGACTACGCCGTAAGTCGGGGACCGCCTGTATTTCTTTTTGTAGTTATTTAATTGTTAAAACAGCTTAATTTCACCTGGGTGGCGCGGTGGTAGTTGTAGGTGCTACTTTGAGTAACTCTCGTCATTGTCATTCTTTTTTGTGCAGTATCCAGTAAACTGGTCTGTCCTGAGTTGCTCCTAGAATGTCTTCTGAATGTTTTTAGCCCTCTTTGAAATTTTTTTTTTTAAAGACTAAACATAAAATCCACAACACTGGATCCTTTGTTGTTATGCATGGGGGATTTATCATGCATGAGGTAAACATCAGTCTAGATGTGTTTGAATGCCAAGTTCTGTATTCCTGGCACTTCACTGCTCTGGGAGATCCCAAATATTTGTCCTTGATGGTTGCCTTACTCATTTTTTCTGTTTTCATTTTTTTAATGGAACTTCACTCATATTTCCATCTAAATGTCTTCTTTGACATTCTCTGTGTAATCCTGCCATGTTTGTTAACCACATAAAATTTTGTTTTGGTATTATCTTTAAAAATTAATGTAGAAAGAGTGCAATGAACAGAATGCAAAGTGTCTGCTTGTCTTTGAGGTAAGATGTGTTGATTGTTGGACTGTCTATGGAAATACTTGGCACATGAATATTTTCAGGGCCAAAGCAAGATTTCATGGTCAGGTAATTTTTTCATTTTGTTCAAGATACTGCCAGGGACTGAATGAAAAAAAAATTTTTTTAAATTAATTAATTAAAAAAAATAAATGCTACTTATTTTCTTATACAGGGTAATTCCTCCCCCTTTGAATATCTTGCAACAAATGCATAAAGGTATTGCTGCATTCCCTGTTCATTTCCTGTCCAGTAAAATACTTTACAGTCACTGTTCAAATCCATCCATGATGAGGAACATTGGTGTACCACTTTTTTCTTCTTTTTTTCTTCCTTTTATTGTTATATTGTATTTTTTAAGAAGGGCAAAGTCTTGTTTGTGTATGTACAGAGAGACAAAATTTAAATTTTACTTTGACAAGCCTACATTTATTTCACAAATTTAACTTCTGGGAACCCACACAGTTGAAGCTCATGCCTTATTTCCATATGTGTGCATCCATGCCTGTGTGTGTAACTGTGTGTTGTGATGCAAAACAAATTTGTGCCTATTGATGCACATGCTCAATGCACAGGCATGTATCTAGGTTTAAAATTAAATCTAGATGCATCAATTTATAAAGTATATGTATGTGTGTGTCGGGGTGGGGTTGTGGGTGGGGGGAGGGTTTAAAGGCAAAACATTGTAAGTGTTGTTATATTTGAAAATGGCCATTTACTGTGCCTAAAAGTGATTTTACATTAAATAGATGCATGATTGGTAATAATACAGTCAAATTCAAACAAAATCATCCATCCATTCATCCATTATCTTTTAACCGCTTCTTCCATTTTGGGTCACGGGGGTCGCCGGTGCCCATGTCCAGCAATCACTGTGCGACAGGCAGGGTACACTCTGGACGAGTCACAAGTCCATCACAGGGCCACATAAAGACAAACACCCATTCACTCTGTCACTCACACCTAGGAACAATTGTTATCAATCGGCCTAACATGCATGCTTTTGGACTGTGGGAGGAAACTGTAGTACCCGGAGAAAACCCACGCATGCATGGAGAGAACATGCAAACTCCACCCAGAAAGGCCCCTGGACCGAGATTTGAACCAGGGACCTGCTCGCCGAGAGGCAGCAGCTCAACCAGTTGCGCCATTGTGCTGCCTTAAATACATATGTTGTGTGTGTGTGTGTGTGTGTGCGTGCGTGTGTGCGTTTGTGTGTGTGTGTGTGTGTGTGTGTGTGTGTGTGTGTGTGGGTGTGCGTGTTTAGCCTTTAAAAAAGCCTCACTCCCAAATCTGCTTCTTTGAATTGAGAAAGCTCCTCGGATGAGGATCGAAACATTTTCATGTAACAAATAAAGTCCATTTGTTTCTGTATTGAACCTTTTTTGATTTTATCATGTCCTGGATGACTGAGAATCTTCATCAGCATATAGTCACCATCCTCTTCTCCAGCAGATCCTGGGTTTAGAGATCCCAAACTGTTTTATACCAAACAGAGGCAGAGGTCTTTCTCTTTGGAGTCCATGATGCCCCAGTGCATGTTTTTAGGTCCAAACCTGGAGAAGATTAAGGTTGCTGAGGTTCAGGCCTAGAATAATTCTTTACTATCATGTAAAGGGATTAAACAAGAACTCTTAATGAAGAAAAAGACACAAAAGTCACATTTAAAGTAATTTAATTATTGTGAGGAAGCAGATACTGTATTTGCACATTTACATGTCAACTGCCCACTGAGGTGCATCACTAGACATTATTTATACATCCTGACGCTGACGGGTGCAGTCCCTCCAGCTGCACAAAACTATTATCAAATTGATCACATTGAGGTGTGGTTCTTCTTTAGTTTTTTTTTTTTTCTTCATTTGACCTTTATTTTTACAGGTGAATCTCACTGAGCCTCGGGGACTCATTTACAATAGAAACGATGTTTTTTTTTTTTTTAACAAAGAGTGATGACAACAATGGACAACAAAGACAACAATAGACAATCATAAAAGATGCATACACAGTTAATGATTTTTTTTTAAAATTTTTTTTTATATAAGTTAAAATAAAATTGCAACGAAAAGGACAATCAAAAGGAAACGTAGCGAGAAAAAAAAAACAGCTAGATTGTAAGAATTGTAATTGTAATAGTAATCTAGATTGTAATTGTAAATTAAGCTGGTTAAAGATAATTGTCTTTGTTTCCATGATAGGTAGAGTGGCTTGTTCTGCAGATGCACAGTAAGGCCTCACAGATATTCTCCATCCCCCACTGTCACTATTCAGGCTCCTAAATCACAAATACAAACAGAAAGAAAGAGAACTACTTCCATCAATGCACCTCCTTCCACCTGTTGGCTCATAAACATGTTGAAGAGTACAGAGCACAGTGTACCTTTTAAAGCATTCTCTCTACATTAACTAGCATCACTTTAATGTTCATGAGCAAAAAGTGATTCTAGATCCTAAATACTTTTGGTTTTAAACTGTCACAACTTTACTTAAATGAAGATTTTAGATACTTTTTTTGTTTTGTCTTAGGTGATTTCAGCATTTGCTGCAGTCTAAACAGAAACCAGATCTGATTACATGTTTTATAAAGATACGTGTTCATAAACAACTGCTGTAAACTTGGCCATGATTTGTTGATGCTGTGACACAGGAGTGTCAAGAATGAATACATTTTTCAGTAAAATAAATAAATAAACAAACTGCAGTGTTTGTGTCCACATTAGAGTAAATAGGATATCTTATGTATGAGACCTCCCTTTTAAAATTTAGAAAAACAAAAAGGAAATAAAAGAAAAACCTTTTTTTTTACTTTGCAAGTTACACAAAGGATTAACTTTGTCATTTTTCTAACGGTTGGAGTGCAGGAAGAGAATACCCTGCAACTCTAGCTTCATCAGCATCCGCCGTTTTAAATTTATTTTCTATCAGTAGGCTGTAATCAGTCACAAATCACTCAGTTGTTGCACCTTTACCAGTTTCATAAATTACTTTTCCAGTAGGTCCAGAGGATTTTATTGACTCATAGAGAAGTACACAGCAAATTTATGGAAGCCCATTTCCGCCACTCTTAAAAGAATTGCAGAAATTATCTCAAAATAATGAGATAGTAACTCATTATAATGAGATAGTATCTCAAAATAATGAGATAGTATCTCAAAATAATGAGATACCATCCCATACGTTTAATTGGATCTGTAATAGTTATGCATCTTTTTTGTGTGTGTGTTTTGATGCTTTTGGTTTGGAAGATATTTGTAATGTTGAATGGTTGAAATAAAGTTTATACTGTATTAAAAAAAAAAACAAGAGGAAAAACTGCCAGTCATGCTGAATCGGATAAATTCTAAGATGATGTAAAGCCATAGCGTTCCCTAAAAACATTATCGCGGGATGTCACGCTCAGATTACGTGTTGTGAATGACTCTCAGCTACTACCACACCAAATTTTATCTGCATATCTAAAACTGACTCAGTTAAAGTAAATTTTTGTGCTTTAAGGCTGTGATAGTAAGTCATCTTGAATTTGAGTGACTCTAACACTTAACCAGTTACAGAGTTACACCCAGTGTTTTCTAAATACTTAATTTAAGCCCAACCAGTGGTTTGGGAGATATTTTGCTAACAGACAAACAAGGTTAACTCCAAACACCAAAGTTTTCAGCAATAATGCTATGAAAAGCATTTGGAAAATGTGTTGTGAATAACACTCAGTGACTACTACACCAAAATGAACCTCAGTATCTGTGAAATTGACTTGAGTTAACTATTTTTGTGTATTATAAGTTGGCTCTAGTGGCCGTCATTGAGCTGGCTCAAAAAATAACCAGAAGATTTGGATCCAGTGAATTCTTGAAAGTTTCAATAATATACATCCAGTTGTTCATTGAGTTGACTCCAGATGCTCAAAAGTTTTGGGCAAATTGTCTTGTGCAACCTGTTGGCCCTTCTAATATGTATTGGGAATCAGTCTCAGCTACTACCACACTACATGTTTATAACGGACTGAGTTATAGTAACTAATTTCGAATCAAGTTGACACCAAAAGGTAATCAGAAGTAGATGCACAGCAGTGATAACTTTCTGCAAGTTTCAATACAATGAATTAAGACGTAGATTTTAAAATATACACAGACAAAATATACACATTTGCCTTTGGGCAGTGGTAAATTTTGTAAAAATGAAGGTAAAGGTAATATAACACAGAACAACTGATGCCAAACCATTCTGTCACAAATTAAGACTAAATATAAAATATGTCTTTCAGGACCGCATCCTTTTTACAAACACAAGTCACCAAACTGTGACGAACTCAGTAAATACTCTGATTTGGCGAATTGTGTCATGGGTTGTGAATAGTGCATACAATGTCAATGATACCCACGGTGTAATCAAATTATAGCCTTTGAAACAGGAAGTGCCTGCACATCTCAGAGTCACCTTCCCTGAGCTAACAGTGTCACCACTGATGTATTTGCTAAACTTCTCAAGAACTGCAGAATGAAAACAGCCCGTTGTGGCACAATGCAAAACACTGTAAGGCCGCTGACAGTGAATGCATCACCCTTCTCCACCGAGGAGATAAAGAATACTAAATAAATAAATAAAATCTGAAGCAATGTGTCTTTAAAAAGTTCAACATGAGCAGGTAGGTTTCTGAGGAAAACAGCCAAGCAACTCATATTTTCATTCGGAGATAAAAATGAACAAAATGTACACAAATGGTGACCAAATACTTCCATAATACATCATGACTAAACAGTTTTAAGTTAATAACTGTCTTTTTGAAAGGTCAGCTTGTTAAACAGGTTAGTCACTTTTGATTAAAAGGGTTTTATACAGAAAAGCAAAATGAACACATTCATGCCAGGGGTTATAATTTATTAATTTAAAAATAAATCAGTAAGTAACCAGCACATCATCATGAGGTTTACTTTTTATTCAGGGATGCTTATACAAGCTCTGCACATGGAAATACATTTCCAGAAGTACGATGTAACTTTCTGGGGACAACAGCACGTCACTATTTTCCCCACATCATTGACTAACTACAGGACGAGGACAGAAACCATTTGCTCGAACTCGTTTTGCAGGATCATGGCTAATTGTCGCTAATCATCAGAAGCAGGGAGTTTACAGAAGGCGAGAGACGCAGAAGAGAAAATGAACGATGCAAAAACTGAATGATTAGTTTAAAATTAAAGTGACAACTCTTTGCTGAACATACTCGATTCAAAATCTGCAGCTTGGAGAACAGTAGTGAAGTTGAATGGAATAAATATTGCTGATGAGATAAAACCAGTGAATGACTTCTTATATTTAAATCATATATTAAGACACAAAGTTCTTGGCAGAGCTGATGCTGAACACAAACCACAACAAGGACAAATCTGAGGACGCTTATCTGCAACAAACTGTCCAGGTCTCTGTTCCTATATGAGCCGAACTCCAGGAATGGATCCATCATACCATAACCTTCAAGACTTTCAGCTACAGTACTCATTAACAGCCTGGAGGGTCGAATGGGAGCAGAGAGAGGAGCTGACTTTCTGCAGAAGCTGCACAGGAAGCGGCTCAAAGAGCTTCATCCCGGCTGGAGCTCAGATGAAACCATGCTCCTGTCGCTGCAGCAGGACACGGGGGGTTACAAGATGGTGCAGTTTTCTTGGCATCTGAGGATCCTCTCCAAAGGTTTCCCATCATAGGCGTTCTTGACCTGGTTCAAAACCTGAAGCAGAAAAAGCCCCATATAAACCATGTTTGCCTTTAAATTCCCTAAAAAAAAAAAGTTAATTACTCACGTCTTCATCACATGGGAAGCCATGACGGTCAAGTTTGGAGAAGACAAGCTGTCTGTTAATTGTGACTTCAAAGGCACCTATGAAGAAAGCAAGAAGAAAAACTAATGAATAAAAGCTTTGTAGAGAATTTGAATTGAGCTGGAGTTTAAAATATGGCATCAAAGAGCAAACATTACTTCCAACAGCTTACCTGGTCTTCCCACAATACCTTTCACTCCCGTACCAGGAAACTTCTTGCTGATTAAGACAGCAAGCTCCTGATAGCGGGAGAAGTATCCTCACCCATTGCTACATTAAAAAAAGGTAATTCAAAAACAGCTATGATAAATGACATATATGAGAAGCAGCATACTCTGCTGTGAGCTTTTAAAATGAAACTCAGGTGAAATATAGACAATAAATGCTATAAAAATAAAATGAGTCCCATGAAATGTGATTACCAGTATTCGATTCTGACTGTGACACCCATTCCTGCTGTTTCTGAGATGATGAGCGACTTCTGCACAAACCTGTTTGGGTGTCTGTTATCCACTCTTTATAAACAGGTGAGGACAGAGGGGCGGGGCTTACTCACCTGGAACCAGAGCAGAGACAGAAACCGCCTGACGAAAAGGAATTGGAAAAAAGCAAAGGAAAAGTAAAACTAACAAATAAAAACTGAAAAAGAAAACATTTGTTGCATTAAACACAAATCAATTAGACATTTTTGTGACCGTATCTTTTTCTTATTTTTCAGCTTTCACGCACAAGTCAACAACCAAGCCCAATCTTGCATTAAAGGTCTTACTGTTTCACTTTATTCTCAAATTGAAAGTTTACTTGTGGTTCCTAGAGTTTCTAAAACTACAAAGGGAGGCAGATCTTTCAGTTATCAGTCTCCTCTCTTGTGGAACCAACTTCCAGTTCAGTCCGAGACGCTGACACCTTGTCTACTTTTAAGATTAGGCTTAAGATGTTCCCTTTTGATAAATCCTATAGTTAGGGTTGGCTCAGGTTTCTGGGTGTATCCCTTAGTTATGCTGCTGCCAATCAATCAATCAGTCAACTTTATTTATAACTGTAGGGAGATTTGATAAGTGAAATGAGTCAGCAAGACATAAACATACACACAACAGGATTAAAAGTGACCAGGTGCTTTAAGATAAATAAAACTCCCCCATCATAAAAAAAATATCAGCATCAGAATAACAAGATAAAATAAAACATTTATGAAAAGATGAGACAAGGTAAAATCAGCTAAGGCCAGAAAAAACCTGATAAGACAAAATAAAAAAAGGAAGGGAAAAAGCACATTAAACAAGATCAAATGAGATTAGACATTATAAAAGAATGAACTATGTTATATGCTAAATTGAATTTAAGAAATGGGCAGCAACAAGAACAAATGTGGCTTTAAAAAGCTTGGTTTTATGTTTAGGCACTAAGTATCTGCATCATGATGGGAGGTGCCTGAACTGGCAGTGCAGAGGATGAGACCCATCTTTTAAAATTGATCCAGACATCCTCAGTAAGTGCCTGGAGTACTGGGATTCTGGGTTTAGTTGCATTTCTCCTGTTGGCTTACTTGATCACTTCACTATTTGGTTCAGGCAGTTCTTGTTTCTGAGAGAAAGGCTGCCAAACCAGGACCCCAAGCAGAAAGATAAAACTGATTCAGTAAAAGCACGATAAAACAGAGTTAATAAAGTTTTGTCATTGTCGGACAGTTTTCTGAGGCTAAACAGGCGGCTGGTTCAGTTTTGTAGGCGTTGCGGTTTTGTCCCTGGTGTTGTGTTTATGTATTGCATCCCTTGTCTCTGTCTTTGGCATCTGTGATTACTCACAGGTGCCTTTACTTGATTGTAAGCTGCTGGAAGAAAAAAAAACTGACCAAATTCCTCACTCCGCTGCTGTCTTTACTCGCTCCACCATTCATTTTTGTATTCAGGGTTATTTCTATTTTTAACATGTTTTTTTTTATCTCATAGAAAGTACACTTGGACCAGCCATTCTGTGTTTGTGT
Organism: Hypsolebias longignatus; assembly: GCA_031762435.1. Classification (NCBI taxonomy): domain Eukaryota; kingdom Metazoa; phylum Chordata; class Actinopteri; order Cyprinodontiformes; family Rivulidae; genus Hypsolebias; species Hypsolebias longignatus. The sequence goes on along the minus strand of JARVGV010000412.1, from coordinate 28,582,040 downwards.
CTCATTCCTTTCCTCTCTAATTCCAGACAAAGCAGATGACGGCCCATCCTGAGCCTGGCTCTGGTTCTGCTGAGATTTCTTCCTGTTAAAAGGAAGTCATTCCTTTCCACTGTCGCCTATGTGCTGCTGAGGATGAAGAGAAATTTTGATGCAATATGCTTAGACAACTTTTACTAATTGACATTTTATAATATTTGTGAATATTGTTGTATATTGTATTGTCTCCTGAGGTGCCGTCTGTTGTGAATTTTCATATACATTCCAAAAATCAACACCTAATTTCCCATTAGAGAAAAGTAATAGACAGGAATATATTCAATAAATACGAACCTGTTCTGGTCCTGCAGAAGACAAATTAGGTTTTAACTCTAAACTATGCGGGATGCTGTTAACCACATTTATTATTCATTATTTAAATTACACAATTAAACGAGGCATTCAAATTATCACCTTTGCTCTGAACAGGAAGTGTTTTCCACCCATTTGTGTCAGTTTCCATCCAGTTGGTCGACATTCCCTAAAGCTAACCTCTGATTTCCCAGGCTTCCTGCAGAATAAAAGCAACTTGTTTTGACTGATGCAGAGCTCTGTAGGACTGGACGTCTTGTCCATTGCTGCAGAGAAGAGGTAAGGTCATTTTGTTGAACACTGAGTCAAGCAGGGCGTGTCCAGGAGTCTAAACGTGGTGACCTACATTACAGTCAAGAAGTACAGAAAAACAAACAGGTTGGGTGAGATGTTCTGTAAGTTGTTGAGGAGCCTCGATTGTCCTCATAGCAGACTACATCCCAGCTGCAGATACAGATTGTTTCGTTTCAGTCTTTGTTGTGAGTTCTCCTCAACAGGCTCGTGTGTGTTTGGTTTGTCAACACAGACCCTTTTACCTGCCATCAAGGTGAGACAGTCTAACTGTGCTGAGCATGCTCCAGTACATCCTGCATCTTCAGTATATACATCCATGATCACCTGGCCATAAAGACAAAGGCAGGGCCATCATGTTTTTTGCCCATTTCCGCAGGTGAGCAAGTGTGTATGTGTTTGTACTGTTAGTAAAACATCCTCAGAACCACTGGATGGACCTGTACGTAACGCTGTAAACTGGTGACTGGATGAACATGTACAACTTAGGAGTCAATTCCATTCAAGATGGCCACCATAGCTGAGCAACCTTTTTTAAAAATCTTATTATATCTGCCCCTCTTTTCAAACAATCAGTTCAAACAATAATAATCTTCAAGCAACAGAACAAAATGAATAACTCTTTCTAATTTTCCTAACTCTAATACAAAGACTGAATGAATGAAAGTGTGGTGGTAGCTGAGAGTCATACTCAACAGGCAATCAGAGCACTGCATTTTGCACTCTTAAAAACATATCATGAACTAGAAGAAAGATGGGAATGAAAAATGACTAAACTTCAGATACTCTGTTGAAAATTGAATGTCAACAGCTGAACATCTTCCTTTAAGACATGCAGGATGTGGTTGTGCTTTTGAAGCTCTGTTGTTATCCAGCCTTTAATGCATTTATCTTCTCTATCAACATGGGAGTGAGGAAGGGGGCACCCAGATTTGAACTGGGGACCTGTTGATCTGCAGTCAAATGCTCTACCACTGAGCTACACCCCCATGAAGGCAAGATGCTGAGAATTATTTTATTGCTGTCTATTGTCATCCTTACAGCAGATTGTTTTCAAGTTTAAAAAAAAAAGGAAAAAAAGAAGGAATTTTGATCAATTAGTTGTTCCCTTCAACAATAAAATTATTAAAAGAAAAGCAAAACTCTAAAAGCTTTTTGAAAAGAAGGTTTTTGGTTTAGAAGTTAAACACCTCATGAAATAATCATGGTGAGATAGTTTTATCCATCCATCATCTTCTGCTTGTTCAGATCTCAGGTTCAGCAACTTGAGCAGGGAGGTCCAGACATCTCTTTCCACAGACACATCTTCCAGCTCTTATGGGAGGACTCCAAAGAGTTTTCAAGCCAACCAGAGATGCAGTCTCTCCAGCGTGTTCTGGGTCTTCCCCGGGGTCTCGTCCCAGTCTGACATACACAACGCACATTCCTAGGGAGGTGCCAAGGAAGCATCCTTACCAGATGTCCGAACCGCCTCAATTGGCTCGTCTCGATGTGGAGGAGCAGTGGCTGTTTTTGTAAAAGTCTGGAATTAGCAGCTGAACATCCTCTTACTATAAATGTTACTATCATACAAGATCTTGTGTTGTAGCTCTGTCATGATCCAAACTTTAATGTGTTCATCTTCACTATTAAGAAAATGATAAGTATCACTAACAAGGAAGGGGGCACCCAGATTTGGACATGATAAAATCAAAAAGATTCAATACAGCAACAACTGAACTTTATTTGTAGCAAGAAAATTTTTTGCTCTCCGTTCCAAAGAGCTTTTTCAATTCAAAGAAGCAGGTTTGGAAGTATGGAAGCAGAAAAGTCTCATAATTGAAATTAAAATGGATTACATGACTTTGAAATGAAAAAGCATTTCTGTTAATGCATTTTAATTTTCAAATTTGACATTTCAAAATGAATTTTGGTCA
>JARVGV010000412.1:28561613-28579385 GCA_031762435.1 Hypsolebias longignatus | reverse complement strand
GAAGGGGGCACCCAGATTTGAACTGGGGACCTGTTGATCTGCAGTCAAATGCTCTACCACTGAGCTATACCCCCATGATGTCTTCATGAGTAGGATTGTTGTAGTGTTGCTCATTTTCATCCACAGAGCAACAAATTGTTTTCCAGTACAAAACGAGTGATGTTTGATCTGTTAGTTGTTTCCTTCAACAATAAAAATATATACAGTAAAAGAAAAGGAAAACTCTAAAAATACTTGATAAATGAAGGTTTAGATTTGGTTTAGAAGGTAAACACTTCAAACAACAAATGAAATAATCTGATGTGAGAGTTTTATCCATTCATCATCTTCTTCTTGTTCTGGACTCAGGTCTCAGGTTCATCATCTTGAGCAGGAGGTCCAGACGTCTCTTTCCACAGACACCTCCTCCAGCTCTTCTGGGAGGACTCCAAGGTGTTCCCAGGCCAAACAAGAGATGGTAGTTTCTTCAGTGTGTCCTGGGACTTCTCTGAGGTGTCCTCACAGTCTGACAACACAAGTGAACCACCTCAATTGGCTCCTCTCTACGTGGAGGAGCAGCTGTTATTTAAGTAATGGTCTGGTGTTAGCAGAGAGCATCATCTTAATATGAATGTTAACATCATACAGGATGTGGGCGTGTTGTGTTGAAACTCTGTCATGATTCAACCTTTAACTGATTTATCTTGACTGATAAGATAAAATGTATCCATGATGAGGAATGGGGCACCCAGATTTGAACTGGGGACCTGTTGAACTGCAGTCAAATGCTCTACCACTGAGCTATACCCCCATGATGTCAAATGGAGGATTGTTGTAGTGTTGCTCATTTTCATCCAACTAATTGTTTTCCAGTTCAAAATGAGTGAAGTTTGATTTTTTAGTTTCCTTCAACAACTAAAATATGTAAGAGAAATGGAAAACTAAAAAATACTTGAAATATGAAGGTTTAGGTTTGGTTTAGAAGGTAAACACGTCAAACAACAAATGAAATAATCTGATGTGAGAGTTTTATCCATCCATCATCATCTTCTTGTTCTGGACTCAGGTCTCAGGTTCAGCATCTTGAGCAGGAGGTCCAGACGTCTCTTTCCACAGACACCTCTTCCAGCAGGACTCCAATAGTTCTCAGGCCAAACGAGAGATGGTAGTTTCTCCAACATGTCATGGACTTCCCCGTAGTCTCCTCTTAGTCCAACATGCTTTAAGCACCTCTCTATGGAGGTGTCAAGGAAGCATCCTCACCACATGTCTGAACCACCTCAACTGGTTCCTCTCCATGTGGAGGAGCAGCAGCTGTTTTTGTAAAAGTCTGGTGTTTTCAGCTGAACATCATCTCATTATGAATGTTGACATCATGCAGGATGTGGCCGTGCCATCTGTCTTACGTATATTGAAGATATGTCATGATTCAACTTTTAATGTGTTTCTCTTCACTATTAACATAATAGAAAATGTCCCTAATGAGGAAGGGGGCACCCAGATTTGAACTGGGGACCTGTTGATCTGCAGTCAAATGCTCTACCACTGAGCTATACCCCCATGGTAAATGTAAATACAGATTTTAATGACAATTTGTCATTTTCATCTCTAAATCAAAAAACTGGTTTTGTTGTTTAAAAATAACGATTTTTGATCATTTAGTTGTTCCCTTCAAAAATAAAAGTGTCCAGACTCTCATCTTGAGCATAAAGACAACAGTGGAAAGGAAAAAGTTGCTCATGAGGAAGAAACCTTTAGCAGAACCAGGATCAGGATGAGTGGCCATCTGCTTTGAGAGGAACAGATACACAATGGCAGGCCAAGACTCACATGCAAGTATAGAATTAGTTTCTATGTTGTGTTGAAACTTTGTCATGATTCAACCTTTAATGTGTTTCTCTTCACTATTAACAAAATAGAAAATGTCCCTAATGAGGAAGGGGGCACCCAGATTTGAACTGGGGACCTCTTGATCTGCAGTCAAATGCTCTACCACTGAGCTATACCTCCATGGGAACAATAAGCAGACAATTCTTTATTGATGGTTATTTTCATGAAGCATCACATTATTTTTCGAGAAAAAGAAATGAAGTATGATCGGTAATTGTTCCCTTCAACAATAAAAGTGTCTAAAAGAAAAGTAAATAAATAAATAAATAATTAAAAAATAAAGGTTTGGGTTTGGTTTAGAAGGTAAACACCAGAAACAGTGAATGAAATGAACGATAGCTTTGATGTAGAAAATCAACTGAACAGAGTTGGTCTGATCTTTAAAACTAAAGTTAGTATAAATGTTTGGTTTTGTGTTTTGCATGACACATTTGTGATTCATCGAGCATGACTCAGTCATAATTAATTAAAGTAATTACCGACCTTCAGCAAATATACAGTATGTTTATTAAAATGATAGTGTTGTGGTTAAGTGTTTCACGGCATGTCAGGTGGTTTTAGGGTCGAGTCCAGGACGAAAATTAGACGTTTTGCCTTGCCCCCGCCAGGGGGCGCTGTTGCTTCACTGATTTATTTGGCAACAAAAGTAAACGTTAGAATATATCAATAGGCTATAACACTAAAACTAATGTTGAATAAATCAGTTAAGATGCAGAACAGTCTTAGCAGCACAGAGAAGCTCCTGCTGATGGATTTAAATCACCCGGCTGAATAAATTACTGTTTATTCAGGAACTTCAACTGGTCTGTGGATCAGGGCTGTGTGAGAAGTTTCTTGTCTGTGCATCTGTTTCCCATCCTGATTGAAGGGATTGGTTACATCTAAAAAAATAACATTTACACACAAGTCCATGTTCTGCTGCATCTTTATCACTGAGGCCTGAGATTCATGACATCAGTGCAGCTTTACGCACGTGTCACACATGCAGACGAGTTTAACCTTTAAAGATTTGAATGAAGCAAGTAATCAGTGGAGGCACACCTACAACTAATTTAACCAACACAAAACTAGCTCCACCTTGATGTTTACAGAAACTGAGGTAATTATTGGTGTGGAATAAGATTACCATTAGGGTTCATCTTGAGTCTACAACAAAAAAAAACAACTTTCTGTCATGAATGAAGATTCAGACCTACAGAGTTAAGCTGTAGTTATTTTCTAAAACACATTCCTAATTTCTCCACTTTGATTGTTGCAGACCTCCCCAAAGCAAAAATATGTTTAAGGCACAATGATGTGAGATTTGTCTCAAGGTTCAACTTTTTAAATTTTCCCCCTTAACGTGATGCTGTGTTAAATATTGAAACACATTTTCTGGTTTTAGTACAGCACCCTTATAAAATTCCCAACTCTGGTACCGGTGACAGTAAAAGACCGGAGGTTCTGTAGCTGAAACAAGTGGAAATTAATTTTCAGTTTTAGGGATCAGTGATCATCTGCAGCTCCGCTAAGAACCAAACTCTTATTTGCACATTTAAGAAATGTGAAATAAAAAATGATCAGATGATTTGTCCTTTCCTAATCTGGGGGGAATGCTTTAAATTTGAACAAAATAGTTTTTTTTTTTTTTTTAATAAACCTAGATTTTCCATTTGTTTAAAAGAGCCTCTGTGTTTTTCTAAGGATTGTTTTATCTGCAATGCACTTAATTGAATTTACTGAGCCAGAACGTGATAAACATTTTGCATAAGAAATGTAAAAATTCACAAGTAGATCTTATTTCCTGTTCCAAAAATCCAAGAAATCCAGTTCTGTTTCTTCTGAATGAATAAAAGTTTAGATAATTTGAAATGCATAATTGTTCTAACATGTTCAACCTTCCAGCTGTCCAACAAAGGAAGCAGACTAAAGCTGAGGTGACATTTTTACACTCATTTAGATAAAAAAAAAAAAAAAAAGACAATTTATTCTCTAAAAGCAAAACAGACCAGTTTATGCAGAATATTTTAATACACAGTCTCCTCCATGTGGGTTCATATGTATACATTTTAAAATCTCCATTGAGTTATTATTATTCAAGTTTTATCCTCCACTGGAGATCACATGACATCAGTGCAACAAGTGGAAACTGTTGTCATGACGGCTGAAGAGTAAACAGAACAGGTTCTGTGGGATCACAGCTAATTGGTGCCAGTCTTTATTGTCAAAGGGAGGACTAAACCCAGAGGAGAAGCTTTTTGAACACACCCAGGTAGAAAACTGAAAATATGTTCAAACACTGTGCATCAAGTTCAGAATAAACAGGGTGACAGCTGCTGAACTTAGCATTTGCTTTATTCAAAAACTGAAAAGTAAACAAATTGACAGGATGTAGCAGATGAAAATGGCAGATTGGTGAAGATGGTTCTCGGATGCAAAACCCCTGACGGTTCCACACTTTAAGTTACAGATATGCTTTAAACATTAAAAAATGATAATTGAATAGTTTCATTATACTTGGCAGAGCTAATGCCCCTGTATGCAAAGCAAGATATTAATGTTTAACCACAAATCATTACCAGCAGCACATTTTTATCCCAGCCCTCAAGCATTACAGGAAGATTTCCTTTAGAGGTGAGTCTATCTTTGCAACTAGAGTCTTTATGCCTTTTTACTATAATTTTGCAATAAACTGAATAAACAATTACAGACAAACATAAAAAAAATATAAAACCCATCTGTGACAAACTCTCCCCGTCTCTGTCCCCACACGAGGTAGACCCCAGGAATGGATCCATCAAACCATAACCTACAAGATTTTCAGCTACGGTAATCATCGACAGCCTGAGGCACCCGATGGGAGCAGAAAGGGGAGCCGGACGTCAGCAGACATGCATCACAGGAAGCAGCCTGTGCTCAAAGATCTCATCAGGAGCTCATTGTTGTTGCTGAGCTCCTCCTTGGAGATGCGGACAGGGTGCAACTTCATTTACATGATGATGCACGGCGCGCGGCTCTTGGTGATCTTCTGCACAGGTTTCCCATCACTGGCATTCTGGACTGCTTCCAAGATCTGTAGCAGCACAAACAAACAAGGGATCAGATGGACAAAATGCTTTGAGATGAATATCAATTAGTGCGCATGCGCCTTACGTCATCCTCATACGGGAAGCCACTTGTCTCGAGCTTGGAAAAGACGAGCTGCCCGTTGATTTCAATTTCAAAGCTGCCTAAAATCCAATCAAACAAACACAAATTACAATAATGAGAACGACATTTGCCATGGCAGACTGTTTAATAAACGTCCTGGGTATAGATTTTGATAACAAACCACCATCACAGACTCTTTTAGCTTCAAACAAAGTTCGTGTGTGACGCTCATGTTCACCTGTTCGTCCCACAAAGCCCGACACTTCCGCCTCGGGAAACTCAGCCCGAACCACCTGGGCGAGCTCCCGAAAGCGGGGTTCGTATCCTCATCCACCACTGCGTCAAGATCACGAGAAAACGCACACGTAAAGAAAAAAAACAGAAACAGAGTTAAGAGCACAGGTTAGCTTAGCTTTTTGCTAACGATGCTAACGGTGGAAAGTGTAAACCGAGACTGGCGGAAATATTCAAAAATTTATAAAAAATATGGGCAAAATAAGAATGAGTACAGTAAATAACACGTACCAGTATTCCACCCTAACCTTCACTCCCATTTTCGCTGTTCTTCTAAACACTGTCCGCCCAGTTAGCTTACGTCTTAAACGTCAGACAACAGAGAAACAGGGCTTTTATTGTGAAACGTCGTGACGTATGCGTAGGTCGCACGCTCGCGAAAGGAACGTATCTGCGCACCAACATGGAGTATTACGGTAAAAATGTCCAGGTAGAAAAATCTTACGTATTACGGTAAAATCCTCTAAGTTATAATTTTACAATTATGAGGCACTGTCTCAAAATTATCACTCGGCATTTTACATTTTAATATACTTAAAATTATTCCATTAAATGATGAATTATTAGCAATTTATAATGATGACTTAGCATATTGCTTAATAGCATCTCAATTTTTGATTAACAAGACATTTATAATTATGACTACAAATTAACATTTCACACTTGTCACATCTAAATGTTAGCATCTTATTTATCGCCTCAAAATTATGACTTTGGATCTCAAAATGATGAATTTTCATCTCAGATTACAAAAAATGTCTTAAAAATGTCAATCAATTCACATTAAATGACAACAGCAGCTCAGTGATTTGGACATTTTTCAATCTGGGCCTTTCTTTTAAAGTTTTATTTTAATCTTGTTAGCACATTTACACAGAACAGTTAGATTTTTATTTTGAAAACCGTTTGTTTATTCATTTAGAATACAGTATTTATGCTCCTTTGCAAAAATAAGCAATTTAGTTTAAAATATCAGGGAAATGTCCTAATTTATCATTAAATTAGCTTCAGTTAAAGGTAAATTTTAGGTCATTTCAGATAATAAATATATAAAACTACAATATAAGTAAAGTTTCAGTAATAATTGTAAGATATCTCTGCGTAGCAAATATAGCATGTAAATGAAATCATTTGCAACATTTGTCTTCATTTGCAATGACATGTTTTTTAAGTCAATAAATCGTCACTGATGCCCCCAGGAGCTCTGAAGCGTTCGTGTTCACAACCGTTTGAAAACTTTTATGGCCTCGTGCACAAAAAAGCCATTTTTTTTGCATGATGCAAATCTCTGCAGCAGAAACACAAATTATAGAAACTTCCTCTGTTGCTGCAGGAGGAGATCCAGTCACTTTGTCCTAAATTGGTCCTAACACAATGTGTCTCTTCTGTCTTCCAAACTGCATCACATTTCCTCTCTTACTGCTGGGAAATGTGACGATCATGTGGATGACCTGAATCATCACCTCACATGAAGATCACAATTCTGTGAGGAGTTGCTCTGAAACTGAAAGTCTTGTTCTTTCCTAAAAGGACAGTCTTTTTTAATTGAATTTCTCTCAAATAGGTATTAATAATTAGTACCTTAGCCATGACATCAGCCGTGGCGTACAGAGTATGAAGTAAACATAAGGAACACGGCGCACTTTATTTTGGAGGAAGCTTTGTTCTCTAATGTTTGCTGCACAATGATTTCTAAAGTTTGCAGCTTTCTCAACAGCTCTCTGCTGTGGGTGGGTTGGTTAATTAGTTTCACACTGAATGTTCCATTAAATATGTTTTGAGTTGGATGAGATTAAATAATAAGCCCCTGATCTGCCGTCAAAGGGAGCATTATATTGGATTTCTCTTGCGCTTCAAACTTTTAGTTTTATTATTTCTGGAAAAAACCCATGACGGCAGAACTCCTTGTCCTTGCCCACCATGACAGATGCAATGAGGGTTTGAAATTACTGTAAAATTTCAAATGTACGCTGACAGAGGAGCACAAGTCGTGGCTTTGTTGCTTTCTGGTGGAGCTCCAAAGCTGGAGTACGACTCAGAAAATGTTTAATTTTAACACGTCAGCTTTATTTTGAACCAAATCTCACACCAAGACTGAAGGGAGGCGTTACTGACCCCCTCCTCTCTAAAAGAAAAACTGAATAGTCCTTGTAGAAATTGTGCTTTGGATCTGCGACGGTCCTTATAGCAGCTGATCACAGTGGGACTCCAAAGCCATTCAAAGTAAAAAGGCAGCCCTTTGTACGTATGTTCTCTTTTTTAACCACTCGTTCTGAAGATGGCTCAGTGGTTCCTCCTGTCTCATTCAATCATGTCTTTTCTCTTATTTTAATGGAAATTTAATGGAAATTCAAGGCCTTCAGGAGGTTCGTCATGAGCTTCATACATAATTCAGTTTAATCGCAGCAGGAGAAAATACAATAAACTGTGAAATTTGTCATATTTTGATTCTAACATTGAACTGGGTTTTGTTTTTACAACACCTCATTTAGATTATCACCGTTCATGCACAAAAATCCAGGTAAAGAATTCAACAAAGCTCAATCGGGTCATCTGGACGGTTTCGCTTTTTTGATGAGATGTTTCATCCTTCATCCAAAGGACTTCATCAGTCCGAGGAGCCACAACAAAAAGAGTCTCACAAGCAGCAAACTCACATAGTGGACCAACAGTTTGCTGGTGATAAGATGCTTTCTGTGGCCCGCCCTCTCCCCCGTCGACTCCTCTGAGGCAGCTATAGCCAATGTGGTTCAGGCTAGGTTTTGACTTTGTCCTTTGATTTATTGGTTTGTCATGACAAGGGGTCTTCAGACTTTATGATCATTCGAGCCATTCTTACACCTTCATTCACTAAATTAAACGTGTTCAGAGCTGCAACAACCTGTGGTTACCAACTGGTGGCCCATGGGCCACTTCAGTTTTGTTGGAGGAGACTTTTGTGGCCAGTAGTGACATTATAAAGATAAAAATATCCAATTGTTTTTAACATTTATTGATATTTTTACTATTTAAGACAAATGAAAAGACCAGATTCTTGTAAAGAGGGAGAAAATAGTTTAAAAACAAACAAACAAACAATGAGCTGCAAACCTATGTTTTAGTTGTGGAAAAAATAAGTATAGAAATAAAGCAAAAAGTCAAAGTGAGTATTTGCAAAAGAAAAGAAAAGAGCTAAAACTATAACTTTTGGTGTTTGTATGACAACAAATAAAATTCAGTTTCCTGTTAGTTTTGGTCAAAGCTTGAAAAAGCCGCTGCAGAGGGACCAAAGAGCTGCATTCGACTCCAGAGCCGCAGGTTGCAGACCCCTGGTCATGACTGTTGGATGGATAAATATATTTTCTTCTGTACTTACTCAAAGAAGTCACTCTGAGGACACAAGAAGATTTTTAACTGATTTTACTTGCAAGGACTCATTGAAAACAGACTACACAGATATTCAATGTCACTGAATGAACATCGAACAGTTTGCTGCAGACGTGTACCCACAGCAGAGTCCAGCCTCATAGCCAGATCCATGGACGTCAGCTGGTCGACCTCCAGCTGGAGATAAGAGAACGTTGTGGGCAAGTTCTCAAGACCTCAACACCAGTGAGCGAGTTGGCCTTCAGACAAAGACAAGAGAAGGTTTCGTGCACACATTACAGAAAGAGCTATCATAAATAAAATAATTATGTAAAAATTCTCAAACAGTGAATTCTGTTTTGTTATTTAATAAGTAAATTAAATTATTCTTTGAAGGTATGAATGTACATAGGGGGCACCAGGGCTTGAACCAGGGACCTCTTGATATGCAGTCAAATGCTCTACCACTGAGCTATACCCCCTGATGGACACAAGGGTTGTCACTATACAGCAGTGGTTGTGCCCGTGTCTGTGGATATGCCAGTTATGTTAGCAAAATATCTCATGTATTTTAAGGGAAACTTTTACCTTTTCCAACACCAAAATGGTTTTATTTCAGTCAGGTTTAAAGATATTCAACTAGAATTTAGTACGGTGGTAGCTGAGAGTCTTACTTCACACATACTTTAACTGCCAAGTTCATACATTTTTAAACGTGTCTTTTTTTTTTTTTTGTATGACTTGTGTTTGTATTGTTTGTGTTCATTTGGCATCTCTGGGTTTTGTTAAGAGATTGACACACAAAAAAACACTCCAGTAAATAACTCTGTGTCTTTATTCTAAAAAAAATAAAATAATAATGGATACAGAACATGAATTTGTGCTTCAACAAACAGCGTACAGAATCATAAATGCTTGTAAACTCGTTACATTCACCCCATTCGCTTGTTGCTCTTTGTATGTTGGAAAACTGGAGCGCTTCATCACGTCAGGTCAGAACATTCAGTTAAACACCTCAGGTGACCTGCTACGTGGTGCCGTTTGTAAAGTTACACAGTCAAAAATTAACAACAATATTTTTGTTTATTTAGCCTTTTATAAGATTTTTTCCCAAAGTCATATTTTCACCATGTTATTCATAAATGTCATAATTCCAAACAAAATATTTAATTTTCGAGCTAAATATTAATTTACAAACTAAATACTTAACTTGCAAGTTAAATATTTAGTTAGTAAACTAAATATTTATGTGTAAATTAAAAAAAATAATTTTCAAGCTAAATATTTATTACTAAAACTAAATATTTAAGTTCCAAACTAAACATTTAATTTCTAAGCTAAACATTCAATTTCAAAAATAAATATTTAATATGCTACCAAAATATTTAACTCTGACTTAAATATGTAACATTTAGTTTGGGAATTAAGTGTTTAGTTGTGAAAGTAAATATTTAGCTGGGAAAATGAGTATTTGATTTACACCTAAATATTTAGTTTACGAACTAAATATTTAACGTGGAAGTTAAATATTTAGTTAGTAAACTAAATATTTAGGTGTAAATTAAATAATTAATTTCCAAGCTAAATGTTTTTTTATTAAAACCAAACAGTTAATTTACAAACTAAATATTTAAGTTCCAAACTCAACATTTAATTTCTACGCTAAAAATTCAATTGCAAAAATAAATATTTAATATGCTAAGAAAATATTTAACTCTGACCTAAATATTTAGTTTGCAAGTTAAATATTTAGGTCAGAGTAAAATATTTTGTTAGCACATTAAATATTTACCGTAGTTTAGGAATTGAATGTTTAGCTTAGAAATTAAATGTTTAGTTTAGAAATCAAATATTTAGCTTGGACAATAAATATTTAGTTTGGGAATTAAGTGTTTAGTTGTGAAAATAAATATTTAGCTTGGAAAATAAATACTTGAATACACCTAAATGTTTAGTTTACTAACTAAATATTTAACTTGCAAGTTAAACATTTAGTTTGTAAACTAAATGTTTAGCTTGTAAATTGAAAATTTAGTTGGGAACTATGACATTTACATGACAATGTATGAATAATATGATGAAAATATGACTTTGGGGAAAAATACTTTTTTTTTTCCTCATTAAAGGATCAATAAACCAAAATATTGTGTTAATTTTTGACTGTGCAACTTTACAAACGGCACCCCATAGCCTTCATTGTATCCCGTTTTAACCAACAGACGGTACAACTCGGAGCTGCACGGCACAGACAAACACAAACAAAAGATCTGTCATGACTGAAACCACCAGTGAACCCACAGAAACTGTGACGTTTGAGCACTTCATCCTGAAGAAACGACACGCTCAGCACACGCTGCTGATTCACGTCAGAGTGTCACAAGAAAAGTGAGATGAAAGCTCCTTTGTTGCTCTGCCAAGCGTTCAACCTTCATCCACCACAGAGTCACACAGTTTATTTCATCAAACTCCACAGTAACACTGAATAACTCCCGCTCAAAAGAAAAGTTGGGACATTGTGCCAAATGTAAATAAAACAGATTGTAGCGATGTGATAAAATCATAAATCTTAATCACAGTGGAACATCTAATGAAATGGTACCATAATAAAACTAAGGCAATTTGAATTTGATGGCATCGACGCACGACTAAAATTTGTTCCGGCTCCCACAACAACCGTCTGCAAATGTCCAGAACCTGAAGAGACCAGCTGACTGTTGTCCCTCCAGGATTTTAGCTGTTCAACCGACTATCCTGGGTCTGCTTTGTTGGATCGGAGCAGATGTTTTTGCCGCCGTGGTTCCCAACCCTAGACCTTGAGGAACACCATCCTGCATGTTTTAGTTGTTTCCCTGCTCCAACACGCCCGATTCAATGATTTAATTACTTCCTCGTGTTCTGTAGAAGCCTGTTGATCAACCATTAATTCAAATCAGGTGTTGAAGCAGAGAAACAACTAAAACCTGCAGGATGGTGTTCCTCAAGGACCAGGGTTGGGAACCCCCGCTGTAACCTGTTCATGGTAGAGACACTAATGCACCCCTATATCATTAGAGAGGCAGGGTTTTGGCCTGTGTGCTGATAACAGGATGGGTGGTCCTTCTTATCGTTGGTATGGAGGATGTGGTGTTTGCAGTTACCAAAAATAATTGTTAAATTTGGACATGACTGACCTCAGAACAGTTTCTCACTTTGCCTCAGGTCATTTTAAACGACCTATTTTCAGAGTTTTTCACAGACTGGTGAACCTCTGCCCGTCTCTACTTCTGATAAAGTCAGTCTCTCTAAAATGCTCTTTACTCACGACTCTTACAAGTTAATCAGTTACAAAATGCTCCTCCAGCTGTTTCTTACTTTCTTTTCTGCCTCTGTTGCACATTTAAACCTTTTTGAGAGGTGTTGCCTTCAAGTTCAAAGTTACCTTATTATTTAAAAAAATAAAAATTTTATACTTACATTTATTACATTTACAATGTTTCCTTGTGAACAAAATATGAGTTCATGAGATTTGCAAATCACTGCATTCCATTTTATTTACATTTTACACAGTGCACTAATTGTTCGGAGTTGGGGTCGTGTCTTTACGAGAGGCACTTTATGTAACCGGCGCCTCTTTGACTCTAAAAGAAAATTTAAATTCCAAATCATTGCACTTCTTTTTTCACAAGCTTAAATGTGCATGTCTTATTATATAAAAAAAGTGAATGCAGATGTATTTTTTAAAACATATTAGCTTTAATTTATTGTCTGTTTACTGAAACCTGAGTTTGGGATGTGTAGCTTTCAGAACCAGTGGTTGATTTTACGTCGTTGGCTTTGACAACTTATTTGACCCTGCAGGCAGGAATAATCTCATTGCACAGAACCCTGAAGGAACGCTGCTGTTAAACAATAACCCCCCCACCAAAAAAAACAAACAAAAAAAAAAACAGGAGGCACTCTGAGCTCTCTGTGATGCCGAAAGCTCGACATCCCTCGCTCTTCAGCAGCGTCTCGGCAGGTTTTACACGGAGGAGAATGAATCAATCTGCACAACTATGGCTTTTTAAAAAAAGGTCGTCCTAGCTGCTGGGCAGGATGGGGTCAGAGACGTGTCGCTGGATCTCCTGCAGGTCTGTGGAGGTCTCCAGGTGCTCAGGGAGGGAGGGGAAGCGCTGGCTCCCACTTAGCAGTCCGGGAGGTTCTTCAGCATTAGGGCACAGCAGCTGAGGGGAGGGGAGGTCCACAGAGATCGGATGGGGACGGTCCACCTCCGGAGACATGGTGTCATCTGTCAGCTGGATACCGCTGGACAGGGAGTCTTTGGACTTGTGCCGAAAGTCAGAGTCTGGACTCTGAAAATGCAAAGTAGATATATTAGGCCAGGCATCAACGAACCTTCAATCTTTCAGACTACCGTATTTTTTGGCCTATAAGTTGCAGTTATTTTGCATACCTTGCGACTTATACACCAAAGCCACTTATTATGTTTTTTCCCATATTTGTAAACCAAGTTTTGGCTGAGATCTGATCGTTTTCATTCATTCTGACATTGAAAATATTGAACACTACCTTTTTCAGCCGCTAGATGGCACTCGAGCTGTATGGCATGCCG
Organism: Hypsolebias longignatus; assembly: GCA_031762435.1. Taxonomy (NCBI): domain Eukaryota; kingdom Metazoa; phylum Chordata; class Actinopteri; order Cyprinodontiformes; family Rivulidae; genus Hypsolebias; species Hypsolebias longignatus. The sequence goes on along the minus strand of JARVGV010000412.1, from coordinate 28,566,157 downwards.
TTGTGTCGTGTAATAGATAAAGGTGGCTATTAATGAGACAATCGGCTTGCCATACCAAGCCACCTTCGTCCAGCTCGCCTGGAACAACCGTCAAATCAGCTGCATTTCGCCGCACCGCCCAGGCGAAATGCAGCTGATTTGACCAGTGAAGTGCATTTATTAAGGAAAAGTTCAACTGAGACACACCTTTACCATACAGTCGAGCAAACAAATAATTGTTTTTAAGTGTTACTCTTGTTAAATTCTTGTTAAAGTCCTCCCGTGCACGCTCCCTCGGCCGGCAATCTGTTTTTGGCACAACACCGGCCCACGTTTCCAAGTTGTCAGCGGTGACGCATAATAAATGCGACTTATACAACGAAGCGACGTATTTATAGATTTTCCCACTTTATTAGACAAATTTTGACTGATGCAACGTGTACGGTGGAAAATATGGTAATTAGAAACTTTAACTTCCTGCTCCTGTTTTCTTTAATCTGCACCAGCAACATCTACAAAACTGCAAATATTAGTTCAATGTAAGCAGCAAACAGCCGTAGAATAAAAGCCGTCCTGGTACCAGTAGCAATGAGGCAGAGCCGTCGGTCTGTAGCGGCTGGACTGGGGGGACGGTGTGGATCGTGGGGGCCCCTGTGCTGTACAGTGAGGTGGGGTGAGGCAGGCTGGGGGACAGAGAGCTGTAGGCTGGAGGAACCGGGGCCATTTGCCTCTGGAGCAGCTGCAGGATCACATTGATGTCTGCGGTCATACGGGTCTCCAGCCTGGACAGGAAGTAAGAAAACAGAATTTCTATTTAACGCTAATTATAGGAGCCCACTGGGTGTCCCACAAAACCTTTTTGTTTTATTCTTACGATGTAAAGAGCAAACAAAAGTTTAAAAGGAGGCACATTACAGACTTTACAGTCATTTCCCATGTTGTCAGACTCATCTTTCACCCTTTCTTTTGATTTTTTAGCTCAGCTGGAAATTTACTGACAAACCCCAGGGAGGAGCTGTGATCAGCAGGAAGGCAAACTAAACAGACACGTGGCCGCAACAGGAAAATCAACTTGTGCGGTTATCTCAGTGTGGGGGGTATAGCTCAGTGGTAGAGCATTTGACTGCAGATCAAGAGGTCCCTGGTTCAAATCCAGGTGCCCCCTCATAACATTTATGCTAAGTGTGAGGAAATTTAATTTACCTGTTAAGTTGTGACTGCAGGAGCTCCAGTCTAGATTCTAATTCTCTGGGCCGGTCCTCAGCAAACACATGAGGCTGAACGCCCGTCCTCGCTGTGGACGTCTGTCTCTGGTTGTCCGACAGCGCACTGGACCTGCGGTCCGTCCAGTAACCGTACAGGCCCGACATGCTGAGAGGAGCCGCTGCTGCTGCAAGAAAACACATCAACGTAAAGATGGAAGCCCGTCAAATATTGTTTTTAATCTGCTTCAACTAACTTCCTCCATTTCGCTTTTATTTTTTCCTGCTACTTTTAGCTTGTAGCTAGCATTTTGCTACTTTTACTTACACTTCTGCTTCACTTTAGCTTTTACCTTCTGTTCTGCTTGTTTTGGCTTGTAGCAAGCCTTATTTAGCATTGCTACATTTATCGTGTAGCTAGCCTTTTTCTACTTTTAGCTAACACTTTGCTGCCTTTAGCTAGCACATTGCTGCTTTTACCTTGTAGGCAGTCTTTTGCTATTTTTAGCCTTAGCTAGCCTTTTACTACGGTACATTTAAGTTTTAGCCACACCTTTGCAAATCTTTAAACCAGCCTTTTGCTACTTTTAGGTAGCCTTTTGTAGCTTCAACTTTTAGCTATCATTTAGCTACTTTTACATTTTAGCTGTCTGACTAGCATTTTGCTATTCTTAGCTTTAAGTTAGCCTTTTGTCTTTAGTTTTTCGTTACCGTATTTTTCGCTGTATAAGTCGCACATTTTTGCATGAATTGTCAAGTCCTGTAACTTTTACACCGAAGCGACTAATATACGTTTTCCTCCATATTTATAACCAAATTTTTTTTATGAGATCTGACGATTTCATTCATTCTGACTTGGAAAATATTGAACACTATGATTTTCAGCTGCTAGAGGGCCCTCGACTAATATGGAGACACTTGTCTTGCCATACCAAGCCGCCTTCGTCTTGCTCTGGAGCTCCTGGAGCAAACGTCAAAATCAGCTGCATTTCGCCGCGCCGCCCAGGAGAAATGCGGCTGATTTGACCATTAAAGTACGTTTATTAAGAAAAAGTTCAACAGAGACGCACCTTTACTCTAATGTGGAACAAACAAATAATTGTTTTTAGGTGGTTATCTTGTTAAATTTAGAAGAAATGCACAGTGAGTCGTCCCGCTGTGCACTCCAGCTTCCGCGAATCGGCTTTTGAAATGCAGCTGATTTTGCATTTATTAAAAAAAAAAAAGTTCAACTGAGACACACATTTACTATAATGTCGAGCGAACAATTGTTTTGTGTTAAACTTGAAATTCTTGTTAAAGTCCTCCCGTGCACGCTCCTGTGGCCACCATTTGGCAGCCAATCGATTTTTGGCACAACAGCGGCCCACATTTCCAGGTTGTCAGCAGTGACGCATAATAGATGCGACTTATACGGCAAAGCAACTTATTTATGTTTTTTCTCCCATTTTATTTGACATATTTGAACTGATGCGACGTGTACGTCAGAAAGTACGGTAGTTTTTTATTTTGTTCTTTTCATTTGTTTGGCTACTTTAGCATGTAGCTGATTTTTTTCAACACATTTCTTCTTGTTTAAATCAGATAATGAAAATTCACTTGTTTTCATTGGTTACAGCTGTGATTTGAAGAACAAAGAAGCACTTTTTAAATATTTCACGACTACAGTGACCATCACGGTCTCGGAGCAGACATGATAAAAGCAGCGCTGGTAGATTTGACCTGAATATGGAGGACCCCCAAGCTCTACAGACTGTCCCACTCCGGCTGAGGGTCCGCTGTGAGGCGGGAGGCTGACCGCTGCAGGCTGGTAGTCTCTGCTGTCGCCTCCATGAACGTACAGCTCTTTCTTGTTGTGCTGCACAGGTTTGAGTTCCTCATCGCTGGACTGAGAACAACTGCTGCAGAGATCCTCCCAGTGGGATCCTGCCCCAGCGCTTCGGCGGTGGTTAGCCATCGAACAGGACCGGTCAGGGTAAGAATCCTCGTGATCCATTCCGTCTGGACAGACAAAGGTGGTAAAACATGACGCAGGTGCAGAAACATGAGCAAAAACCTTTTCTCCTCAGTCACCTGGTCTGTTCCGACGACGCAGGGAGCCTCGGCGATGTCTTGTCGGACGGCAGCCACACTCAGAGTCCCTGCTTGGGGTTGTCTGGTTTATTCTATCTGCCTGATACATATTAGTTTCAGTGATTCAAATATAAAAAAACTGGAGCTCTTGTCATTTAAATCAACCCATGAAGTTCATGAGAAAAGGAGGCATTTCATTCTGTGACTGGATGCTTGGCGTAACGTCGCCCCCTGGTGGCACTCACATCTCTTAAATTGAAGGTGATCTCCAAGTTGCTCCAGAACAAGTCGGCGAAGTCGGGATACATGTCGAGGACCTCCAGCAGGTCGTCCCGCAGGATCTTGTGGAGGTCACAGTAAGTCAGAGCTCTGACGTCGGCGCTAGACTTCCCCGGCCTCACGTACAGGCCGTCAGGTTCCCCGAAGATGTCGTTCTTTCCTGCAGAAAGCACAACACAAGCATCTCTTGAGAGCAGAGCTTGAATAAAAAGTAACAAGAGTGCACGGAGGTATTGATGACTCCGCTGGGATCAGCTGCAGCTCGACGGCTCAGAACAAATCGGACACGCCCGCACACGCACGCATTCACACACACACACACACACACGGCTGTAAAAGAAATGACCTCCGCAGCCTGGATCTGAGCGGCTCTATTGATGATCAATGCTTTAGTGGAATGAAAGTGGAGCTGTGCCCAAACACCGCTGGCAGACCACACACACACACATACACACACACACACACACCACAGTGGCTTATTATCATGGAAAGGTTGTCACTGTGGCCTTGTTCGTCATTATATGTACTCATTTTAAAACTTTAAATAAAAAAATCTTAGCTCATCACTTAAATATGTTTCAGGGCTGCTGCTCACCCAGTATGGCCACCACCACGTCATCCCTTAAAATCTCTATGGACCCTCTGGAAATGAAGTAGAGGGCGGTGAGAATGTCTCCGCTGTGGACGAGGGTGTCCCCCGGCGGGGCGTGGGTGGTCTTAAACCTCATGGCCAGCGCTCGCAGGCAGCCTTTGTTGGCGCCTCGGAAAGCTTTGCAGTTCTGCAACAGGCTGCGGTGCAGGTGAAGGCAGATGTCGGCTTGCAGGCAGTCGGGGAAACCTTTTAAAACCTGCAGGAAACAAAAACAAACCAACGAAGCCCCACAAAGTAATGTTTACTACTGCTGATCGAGCATTCACTGTCCTGTGTTTCTGCTTGTAGTTTGCAATAAAACTTCTTCTTATATATACAGTATATATATATACACACACAGTATACAGTATATATATATA
>JARVGV010000412.1:28535048-28549753 GCA_031762435.1 Hypsolebias longignatus | reverse complement strand
CACACACACACACACACACACACACACACACACACACACACACACACACACACACACACACACACACACAGAGCAGCAATATCTTCTGAGACCAAAAGGACAAAAGTGATAAACGGCATCAGCCTTCGAATAAAACAAATAAAATAAATCACTGCTGCCGTTTTAAATATTGAGATCAAATAAGTTCTTTGTTCTTCTTCTGTCTTTGGGTTTGAATTCACTCAGAAACAATTTTAATAAAACGCTGCAAGTGAACTATAAATTACTGCAGTTAAATTTAAAATGTCAAAATAAAAGATCAAACAAACTATTAAAATAGGTGATTGGTTTAGGTGTTTAACTTACAGAGTATTAGTAAGCAAACAAACAAGGGTTTGTTTAGATGCATGAAACTAATAAATTTGGTCCAAATTTTCATCAAAATGAGGACACTTGTAAAAAACAAGTTGTTCTTTTTTAGGTATTAGGTAAACACAAAAATAATTATACAATTGGGAAAAAATGTGAATGCTGTTTAAGGTATTGGGACAAAGAAAAAAATATAAACAAGGAAAAATAAAAATTAAGAACAATTTATTTTTACAGTATTCTGTATATTATTATAATTAGTATATATTCAAGTTGTGTTTATTTGTCATATGCAGGTTAACAGTACAATGAAATGCTGAGGATGAGAAGAACCAATTTGATTAGCTAACAAATAAAAATGAACAAGAAATACTAAAGCATGCAATAAGGGCACAAAAATAAATATTAAAAAGTAATTGGAATATTTACAGGGGCAGGAGGATGAATTGGAATGAATAAGTATTTGAAGTTAGTAATATAAGCTAAAAAGCACATTTACATACAGTACATATATATATACACACATACCAGTATACACATAGCACATAACCTACATAAACTACACAGGTTGTGTGACGGGTTATTGATGGTATGGTAGATATTGTATCATAAATGATACGACCACATAGTGCAGCAGCAATAAATAATACACGTATTAGTTGTCACAGAAGTGGCTTGGTGCAAAGTTATTGTCAGTTGTTCAGTGTAATTTATATCAAAAGTTCAGTAATCTGTCAGGGGACGGGTTTTCAGGTTCTGAATAAGCCAGACCCAGGAGTACAAAAAGAACAGTTTTTAGTCATTTGATTGCTGCTGGAGGGATCAGGATCAGCTGCAGGTTCTCACAGGCTTGAAGGAACGAGTCACCTGACAGAACGGCAACGATGGTGTCACTGGTCCTGGTGCGGAGCAGCTGCAGGACAAAGCTGCAATAACGTGGAGTGAGGGGCAAATCCAATAACGGGGTCCGGTTGGCAGAGCAGGGGTCATGAACAGGAAGGCGGAGGTCCAGATTCAGGAGGAAGTGGGTACGTTACCGTGGTCAGAGAGGCAAACAAATCCAAGAGGGTCGAGGCGAGGAGTCAAAAAAAACAGGCAGAGGTTCATGGTCAAAGCAAGGATAGTAAAGGCGTCACTATCAGGGACCATGAGAGGTTTAATAATTTGGCACTGGTGGAGATGGAGAATGGAACTTATAAAGGGTGCAGAGCAGGTGATGAGCTGAACAGGTGAGTGGAATCAGGGCTGACTGCTGTGAGAAACGAGGGAGGCGTGGCTTGAGCTGGGTGACAGGCATCACAAAGCAGGGGAAGAGAAACTATGGCATGACAGGCTGAAAGAGGGACGGAGTGTGAGACAGGGGCTGATGGTGGGGGGGTCAGCGGGGGGCCATTGACCATGACATAATCTGACAGCTTGTGGATGATAACTGTCCTTTAGTCTTTTTGTACGTGATGACAGACTCCTGTATCGTCTGCATGAGGGGAGTGGATGGAAGAGTGCTTGTGCTGGGTGGGTGTGGTCCTTAATGATGCTGCTTTATGCAGACATCAGCTGTGGTAGATGTCCTGGATGGTGTGGAGACTGCTAACAGTGATGTCCTCTGCTGTTTGCACCACCCTCTGTAGAGCTTTCTGACTGGTGCAGTTCCAGTACCACCCTGTGATGCAGCCTGTCAGCAGGCTCTCACTGGTCCACTCATAAAAGTTGGTGAGGATACTGGTGTTTGTACCAAACTTCTTTAGTCTTCTTGAAGTAGAGTCTTTGTGGGACGTTCTTGACCCCAGTGTCTGTAAAGTCCAGGACAGATCCTCGGTGATGTGAACGCCGAGGAACTTGAAGCTGCTGACCTTCTCCATCTTAGTGTTATGGTGGAGTGCTGACCTCCACGCTGTTTCCAGAAGTCCACTATTATCTCCTTTGTTTTTCTGACTTTTATTTTCCTGACACCAGCTGGTCAGTGATTTCGCCTCATCTCTGTAGGCACTCTCGTCATCGTCGGTGATGAGGCTCAAGATGGTGGTGTCATCAGCATACTTGAGGATAACGTTAGATCAGTGCTTGGCGTGTAATAGTGAGTACAAAAGTGGACTGAGGACACAGCCCTGAGGTGTACCTGTGGTCTGTTGGTGAGAAAGTCCAGAATCCAGCAGCAGATGGACCTCTCCAGGTCCAATGTGGTGAGCTTGGAGATCAGCTTGGAGGGGATTATGGTGTTATACTGTATTATTATTAGTAATTATTATATTATCATTATTATATTATTTTTAGTATTACTGTATTGAATTGAATTGTATGAAAGAAAAATGCAAATAAATTAAAACTGTAGTTGTAGTTTAAGTGATTGGAACCAAGAAACTTAAGTATTTCTAAACTGGAGGAACTAACTAACCAGCTAACTAACTACCAAGTGACTCCTAGTACAACTTTGGTAAAATACTGGACTGAAAACAAGCTTTTAAACTTCATTACCTTTTCAAACAGCTACAAATCAACAACACACACACTCGAGGATCTCTGTGTGTGGTCTGAAGCTGAGGAACATCCGTCAGACAGATAGCTGCCACGACCGCCTCCTCCTCCAGGAACAACAACAGAAACTGAAGCCAACCCCACAGACGGTGGACAAAGTCCAAACACAACCACCACGCCGGTTCAGAACCCCGATAAGAAGCGAGACGTTCTGCAGTCGGGTTCTCCGTCTCTGCTGGAGTCACGGTTTCTCCTGTCGAGACGAGGTGAGACCTCGGGCTCGAAGCAGACGGCGACGTGCAAATTGGATGCAAATTTAGCAGAAACAGACGAACTGTTGGAGACTAACCAAGACAAAAAGGTAGATTTGAAGAGAGAACAAAAATATCCAGCTTAGTTTACTGTAATTTATGTAAATCTAAAGGTTTATTTTCTGCAAATGGTTCCAGAATTAAAGAAAAGTAAATTTTATTAAATATGAGCCGAAACCTTCAGGCTCTGTTTACGTCTGATGAGCGACACAGTCACGCAAATCTTCAGAAGGTATATTTATAAAAATGTATTTTTCTGATGCAGGAACACAGCAAGCCTTGCACGGGGAGAAAACACTCACTAGTTCAAAGCAAAAAAGAAAAATATGAGTTCAGCGTTTCCGTCTTCAGGTGAAACAATCCCTCAGATCACAAGCCCCGACTTTCATGAACAAAAACTTCTCTTTTTACGTTTTAACAAGAAAAACACGCGGCAGTTACTGAGCTGCACAAATAAAAGGCCCCGCGCTGCATGAACAACACAACAAATCATCGTCTGACCTGTGGAGAAAGATGCTGTAGTTTAGTTCGTTAGACGTTTTAAAACCTCTTCACATTCTTGTCTTAACTTGTATTTAAAGACTAGATTTAGACGCTTTTTTGATCCTAAAAATAAATAAAAAATCTCCAATTATACGGCACCTTTAAAATAAAAATCATCCGATGACAGAGATATGTTACGAGAGGAAGCTTTGGAGTGTGTTCAACAAGAAAGAAACACAAAATCGGCTTCTAATTTACTTATTTTACAACTGCCTGCACATTAAAATAAAGATTTTTCCCCAAAAAACAAAACTTTACAGTCACGCAGCCCAGAGTTACACATATCAGCCTCACACTAAACACATTTATCTACTTTAAACTGAAATAAATTATTTATTCTTCTCGCGACGACCGTCTAATGAGCACACCTATGAACTAAATAATTACCGTATTTTTCGGACTATAAGGCGCACCAGATTATAAGGCTCACTGTCGATTTTTGAGAAAATTCAAGGATTTTAAATGCGCCTTATAGTCCGAAAAACACGATAAAGATGTTCTTCATGTGTAAACACGACCGTGCTGATTGAAAACACACCGATCAGGTAAAGAACTGCGACGATGCAGAGTCTGTGCAGGGATGGATTCAGCACACAGGAAACCTTTTCCCATGATGCTTTGCAAATGGGGGACTGTTTTTAGTGTTTTTCTTACTGGTGATGTAATCGCGTTGGTCTAATTTATTTGTTTTCTTTTACCTTTTGACATTAACACATCAGTGTAAATGATACAAAAATTAAAAAGTAGTTAGATTACTTGATCAGTGAGTGTTTAGTATGGTGACAAAATACATCTTTAATAATTTAGAGTACTGGTTTAACTAAAACGTTTAACTCTGCGACAGATTCGAGGAGTTCTACGAGCTGTGCGACTCGTTTAGATCAAAAGGGACTTTATAATTTCAAGTTACATCTGTTCAGCGAACACTCGGCTTTAAACAAATGTTTTCCAAAGAGAATTTAATGTTTTAACAAAACTCGAAGAGGAAAACTCTCGTCCCAGTGTGAAGCTCAGCGGCCCTCCTGTGTGAAATGATGATTTATTATGGGATCTTCAAACTGTGCATGTTTAATTTTAAGACTTGGTCGTGCTTTCCAGAGTTCATTTGTTCTCTGTTGTGTGGAAAAGATTCAGGGTGTGATGATGATGACGATGATGGTGGCAGCTGTTGAGTCACACGGCTGGTGAGATTACTGTTTCACACTCTCACCCTCCGACTGTCTTCAAGCGTCTTCACACATCGAGATGAGAACAAAAACTCTGTGTGACCAACCAGATGAGCTTCACCTTCAGAAAGAGGCTCGTTTACCTGCGGAGGAGCAGAAGAACATCTCACCTGTGTGACCTGAGTGACCTTCTCCGTGACGTTCTGGGTGCGGTCTTTCATTTTGCTCGGCGCGACGATTTCGATCTCTGAGGGTGAAGGTGGCCTCAGCCGGTCCGACCCGAATGTCAGGGTGACCTGAGGGATGCGGCTGATGGTCCTGTGCCTCACCAGGTCCGAGTCCGAGGTGGAGCTCAGAGCGCTGGACTTCAGATCTACAACGAGAGAAACGCAAGAAGGAAGAAAATAAAATTATATAATAGTCTGATCTAAATCAGCAAAAACAGCAGCCAAAATTAAATGTAAGCATCTTTTAGCTTTGTGGAAACAAAACATTTGAACTAATCCATCAGATCTGTCTGCCTCAAATAAACAACATGGAAATAAAATAAACTAGAGGAATGGCGTTTCCTGCAAAAATGCAATGTGAACGCTTACTGCAAGAACTTGCTGAAAAACAGCTGAAATGTAGCTGAAGTGGAAGAACAAGCCTGTTAGCAGAAGGTAGCAGAAATAACACATATTTGCTGAATTGGGTTTAAACACAAAATTTAGTAAATTATTTAAAAAGGCTAAAATTAGCAAAAATTGCTGAAAAGTAGATAAAACAGCAGAAAGAAGCTTAAGTTACCAGAAGAAAGTTGAGAGAACACATTGTTGCTGAATTAGGCTGAAAACTGTTGAAACAAGTGTAAAAAATGTGGAATTAGCTAAAAAGGCTAAAGTTAGCATAAAACAGCTAAATAGAAAAAAATAGCAAAAAAGGTTGAAACTTGCTGAAATAAGCTGAAAGCAGCATAACAAGTTGAAATTAGCTGAATGAAGTTAGAAGAAGCAAAAAAAAATGTAGTTAGCTGAAAGACTCTGAAAAGAGCGCAAACAGCTGAAAAACAGCTGAAAGTAGCTAAAAAGATAGTTTAAATTTGCACAAGGAAGCTGAAGCAGAACAATATGTGGAAGGAGCAGTAAACAGATCTAAAGATATGAAGGATGTAAAATGAGCTCAATTCATTTTCTATGAAACAAAATAGACAGAAAAGGCTAAATTTTAAAAAAAGCTAAAGTTGCACCAATACCAGAAGTCAGAGCACCCTTCTCCTGAAGGAGCTGAACGTTTTGAATGTTAAATGGTTTGTTGAAATAGCTGAAAACTGCGGCACGAGGTAGATGCCAAAAATGTATAGAATAGGGACAGTAACTAAAAGAAATATAAACAGGATCAAAATAGTGTGAATGCAGAATTCACACTATTATTTATTTATTAACCTTTATTTAAACAGGCAAATCTCATTGAGATCACAGATCTCTTTTTATTAGGATCACTGGGTACAGTAAATTAAACAGAAATATAAAATTCTGCAGCACTTTTATCCAAAACTCTACCTTCAAATTAAAATAAAAAAATATCCAATAAAAGGCAAAGAAAGAAGAATCTGAAAAAAATATATATATACTGTACATTTTAGGCAACAAAAGCATGAGGTTGTGTTTTGGTTAGACATTTGCAATTTTTAAGAATGTTTCCAAAGTAAAGTTTATGGTTGAAAAGAGTGGTTCCCAACCATGGTCCTTGAGGAACACCATCCTGCATGTCTGCTTTGACACACCCCATTTGAATGAACGGATGATTAACAGGCTTCTGCAGAACTTGAGGAAGTCATTAAATCACTGAATCAGGTGTGTGGGAGCAGGGAAACAACTAAAACAGGGACCAGTGTTGGGAACCACTGGGATTGGACACTCACTGGGGTCTCCCGGTTGGCTGTTCCAGTCTGCCCTCATCCCATCGATGTCGTCCAGAGATGAGGCGCGCCTCAGGCTGCGGACGCTCTCCCTGGAGCAGCTCCGAGGTATGGACCCCCGGGTAAAGGCGATGCTGGGGTCCAACCGGTCCGTCAGCAGGGAGCGCCGTTTGGTGAAGGACGGGGCCACCGGGGAGGGGGTGTCCAGGTCCTGCTCAATCAGAGCCTCGGTCTCAGACTGCATGCAGCTCTCCTTGGAGGGGATCCGAAACTCTTTCAGAGGAACCTCCTCACTGTTTGGCTGCAAAACACAGAGAGGCTAAAGCATCTGCAGATATTGTGGAGTTAATCCCTAAAACGATGTCAGATTAGCAGAAGCGCTCAACATGTGCTCTGACGTTTAAACATCCTGGTGTCTACGTCTGTTCTGTGCTTCAGGGAAAAGTCGCTGGAACAGAAAACAAAGGGACTTCCTTAAAAACTTGTAAATTCCAACCGTCCCAACAGACACATCTGCCCGTCTCTATAAAGCGGTGTGAGTATTAACAGGAAGTGCCACCGCGCCACGTTCGACTCTTTAAAACACGAGAGCAATCTAAACAGAGGGGAGGGGACAGACGGCGTCTGGATCGATCGTGTCTTCCCTCTGCTGTTTTGTTTTGAGCTGAGAAACATCCTTCAGTTTCCATCAGCCGCTGGAGGCGGAGCAGCAGAAGAGGGATCAATGAAAAACTCGGCTGTAAAAATAAAAACTGGACGCAGAACAGGACGCTTGTCCTCGTCATGTCCTGTCTCATCCGTCCCACCGCCTCACCTGCAGGTAGTCCACCACCACCCCTTCACACTGATCTTTGGAGAGCGATGGACGTCTCAACGAGTGGAGGACCGGCAGCCTCATCTTCAGCCTGCGGTTCTGACCTGCAGAGGAGAAACCTTCAGCTGAGCCAAGGACAGATGTTTTCAGTGTTGTGTGCAAATGTTAGGTTAGCTTTAGCTACATTTAGCTATCTTTATTACTACTTTCAGGTGTTAGCAACAGTTTTGCTACTTTTAGCTCTCCTTTAGCTTAATTCAGCTTCTAGTTGTTGTTTTGCTACTTTAGCTAGCTTTTTGCTGTTGTTTAGCTTTCAGCTAGCCTTTTGGTACTTTTAGCTTCAAGCAAACTAGCTACATTTACTAGCCTTTTACTACTTTTAGTTTTTAGCTAACATTTAGCTGATTTTAGCTAGTGCATCACAACTTTTAGCTATCTTTTTGTTACTTTCAGCTTCCAGCATTTGTTTGACTACTTTTAGCTTTCTTGTTCTGTTATTTATAGCCTTCAGCAGGCCTTTTGCTACTTTTAGCTACTATTTTGCTACTTTTAGGTTTTTAATCTAACCATTTGCAACTTTCACTTTTAACTAACATTTGTTTTATTTAGCAATTTTTTTCCTACTTTTAGTTATTACCTAACATTTAGCTGCTTTTAGCTAAAACCTTTTGCTACTTTTAGTTTCTAGCTAGCTTTTTATTACTTTTACTTAACCCTTTGCTACATTTACTGGCCTTTTACCACTTTTAGTTTTTAGTTAACATTTAGCTGCTTTTAGCTAGTGCTTCACAACTTTTAGCTATCCTTTTGTTACTTTCAGCTTCCAGCATTTGTTTAACTACCTTTAGCTAGTTTGTTCCATATTTTTATAGGTCTCAGTGGGCCTTTTGCTACTTTTAGCTACTATTTTTCTATTATTAATTAGCCTTTTGCTACTTTTAGATTCTAGATGGGCTTTTAATACTTCAATTTAGCCATTTGCTACTTTTTTTTAACTATCATTTCATTATACAGTATTTAGCTAGCATTTTCCTACTTTCAGCTTTTAGCAAACATTTATCTCTTTTAGATATCCTTTGGGTGCTGCTACTTTTAGATTCTAGCTTCTGTTTAGTTAGTTTTTTTGCAGTTACATTGAGCTTTCAGCTAGACGTTTGCTACTCAGCCATTTCATGCATTTAGCTAGGTTTTTGCTACTTTTACATTTAGTGTTTAGTTACTTTTAGCAACATTAACTAATTAACTTTTTTGCATAAACATTAACCCTCTGCTTCTTTTAGCTATCATTTTGCTACATTTAGTTAGCATTTTGTTTCTTTTAGCTTTAGTTATGTTTTGCTGCTTTTAGTTTTTTGCTTTTGCTACTTTGAACTTTTCTCTACAAGTTAGTCACTTTTGGCTTTAGTTGTTTTGCTGCCTTTTACTCTTTAGCTAGTATTGCTTCTTTTAGCCTTTAGCTAATGTTCTGCTTCTCTGAGCTTTAGCAGCTCAGTCAGTTTCAAATGAGCTACAATGATCGTTTATCCTTTCTTTGTGATTAAACCTGGAAAAAAAAAAAAGAGTAAAACTTCAGAAGAAGGCTGTGTTTGATTTTTAAGATGAATTTACAGTAAAGCCATCCTTGGGCGACCCTCTGCCTGAAGGCGGACTTCTTCAGCGACGGATCGATGAGCTCCTGGAAGTCCAGGATGAACATGATGACGAGCCCTTCTTCGTTTTTGACCGGCACCACGTCCACTCGGCACGGGAGGCAGATCCCTGTGGAGAGAAAAATGAATCACTGTGTGCTCCAGGGGGCACCCGGATTTGAACCGGGGACCTCTTGATCTGCAGTCAAATGCTCTACCACTGAGCTATACCCCCCACAGTAGCACAGCTGTGACATTTCAGTCAGGTCTAACTTCTTTCTGTCATCAGTGGTCTAAAAATAGAAACAGGCTCAAGTGTGCAAACACACACTGGACCTCACACACACACACTGGACCTCACACACACACACACACACACACATACACACACGCCGCCTGAGCTGAATCACATCACATCTCATTTGTTCACTCATTTCACTGCTCGGTCAGCCTCAGAGCGCATTACGATGCAGGAGATAAAACAAATAGATGTTCGGTGGATCGAAGCGGCCCGATGAACTCATCGCCATGACAACAGTGCAGCAGACTGCACGCCTGGAGTTCAGCATGCCTGTGCATGAGTGTCGACGGTGAACGTTTCCGAGTTTAAGTCCCACGTTTGGTGAAAGATAAAATTCATCAACAAGGCTGGACTTTTAAAAAGTAACTCCAAGTTGTTTCTTAAAAGACTTCTTAATGACGGCCGAAGGGACCAAAACCATCAACGGACCTTTAACAATAACGAAAAAACAAGCATCGGCTGAGTAAAGACGGAGTTTGTGAAGCTAAAACCAAGACGTTAAGGTTAAAATAATCAGATTAAAGCAAAGGTTAAAGGGTAAAATCAGGAAAGAGTTGCTGAAAGCTAAACCTAGTTAAAAAGTAGCTCAAAGTTAACACAAGCAGAATAGAAGCTAACGCTAAAATTTGCAATACTGTAGATAGAAGCCAAAGTTTGCAAATCAGTAGTCAAAAGCTATTGCTAGCAATACTGTGGCTCAAATCTACAACCATGAAAAGAATCTAGAATCATGAAAACAGTAGCTCAAAGCTAAAACCATCAGAACCATTGCTTAAAGCTAATATAGTAACATAGTGGCTAAAAGCTAAGACAACCAAAAATGTTGCTAAAAGAAAAAGCAAGAAAACATAAGCTGAAGGGTAAATTTAGCAGAACAGTAACTAAAAGCTAAAACTAAGACTAGTTAAACCAAAACTAAAAGTTAAAATCATTAAAACTGTAGATGGAACCTGAAATTATTTTTAAAATTGGTAGCTAAAAGCTATCGCTAGCAATACTGTAGCTCAAATCTAGAATCATGAAAACAGTAGCTCAAAGCTAAAACTATCAGAACCCTAGCTTAAAGCTAATCTAGCAAAACAGTAGCTAAACGCTAAGACTAGAAAAACTTTGCTAAAAGTATAAAAACAGGAAAACATAAGCCGAAAAGTAAATTTAGCAGAACAGTAATTACAAGATAAAACAACGAGTAGCTAAACCAAAGCTAAAAGTTAAAACCATTATAACAGTTGCTGGAGCCTAAAATTATTTTTTAAAGGTAGCTAAAAGCTACAGTAGGCAAAAATATAGGAAAATTTAAATCTAAAACCAGCACAATAGTAGCTAAAAGCTAATCTAGTAAAACAGTATTTAAAAGGTAAAAGCAGGAAAAATATACATAACGGTAGCTTGAAACGAAAACTAGCAAAACAGTAGCTGAAGCTAAAAATGAAGAAAGTGTTACAAATTTTTGAAAATTTAATGACAAGAAAAAAACAACAAGTTAAAAACCAAAAGCTATAGCCGTAATAACTCAAACAAGATAAAGGTTTTGCTGCCTGCATGAAGCAGCTGAAATTGTTCTGATAAACTCAGAGCTCAAAAAGATGAAGAATCTAAGAACAGGAAAAGCTTTCACCAGTTGGAGATTATGAAATGAGATGTTTTATATTGAAGGGCCCACGGTGTGCGTTATGAAGCTGAACACATCAGTGGGACAGGTGTGGGACAGATGTGGGACAGATAGAGGACTCTGAGAACTGTCCCCATGACAGTCAAGCTGTCCAGAGGGACAGATTTAATGGCGGCCAGAGGGTTCCTGACAGAAACGAGAGGCTGCAAACCGACTCAGAGATGATTCTGCATGTTTCAGCTGTTTGAGTCGTCTCACCTTCTTTGGAGTAGAAGAGGACCTCCACCTTTCGCTCCTCGGCCCCGAGCAGAGCCTGGGCCAGCTGGGCCAGGGCGTTCTTCTTGGTGCCGGGACCGACCAGGAAGGGGCAGGTGCAGGGCTGCTGCATGATCTCTGCTCTGGTGAAGCCGAACATCTGGCAGAAGCCCTCGTTGCAGTAGATGATCCCACAGTTCTTCATCTGGGCGTTGGCGATCAGAAACCTGCGATCTGAAAGAGGAAGAGGCGTGGTCGTGGAAAGTCTCGTTTTCTTAAAATAAAATAAAAAACGCTTCCAGTTTTACTAATAATTCTAAAAATTTGGAGTTCGAGCGACTGGTTTCCTGTTTTTATTTCTCTGTGCATCTTTTTGCCATCTATATCTGCCGACTGTGCTGTTGTAGCCGTTTGTGTATCTAAACATTCGGCTCATTCAGCCGATGGGTGCCTTGCATTTTTTTTTTGCAGCTTTTATACTTTCTAAACATTTTTCTTGATTTACAAATATTTTCCTGTGATGAAACATTACGATGGGAATCCCTTTGATTGTTCTCTAATAAATATTTGGCAGACTTGCTTTGTTTTTGCCTTCTTAAGCTGCTTGCAGCCTTTTGCTACATTAAGCTACCAGTTTGCTCCCTTTTGATCCAATTTTGATACTTTTAGCTTTTGACTGACCTTTTGCTACATTTGGCTTTTAGCCATACACCTAATTAGCTTGTTGCTAGAAATTTGGTATTTTTTAGCTTTGGTTATATGTTGTTGTCATTTTTTAGCTACTTTTCTACAACTACAGTATTAGCTTTAACTTCTATTTTACTTTTAGCAACCCTTTTGCTACTTTAGCTTTTAGCTACCATTTGATACTTTAGCTTTCAGCTACCCTTTGATACTTTAGCTTTCAGCTAGCCTTTTGCTGCATTTAGCTTTAATCAACCCTTTGCTACATTTAACTTTTATATAGTAATTTTTGCCTTTAGCTTGTTTTGGCCCTTTTTAGATATTATTCTGCTGCTTTCAGCATTTAACAGATATTCTGATACTTTTAGCTTATAGCTAGCCATTATGGCCTTTAACTCATTAACGGACCTTTTGGTACTTATGGCTTTTAGCCAGCCCCTTCCTAAATTAGCTTGTAGATAGAAATGTGGTATTTTTAACTTTTGGTTTTATTTTATTTTTGCTGCTAATTTTAGCAAATTTTCTGCAACATTTAGTTTTAATTTTTGTTTTGATACTTTTAGCAATCCTTTTGCTACTTTAGCTCTCAGCTAGCCTTTTGATAAAACTTTTAGAACCCTTTTTGCTACTTCAGTTTTTAACTCGCCTTATACTGCTTTTAGCATTTAGTCAGCACGTTGCTAAGTTGAACTTTTACACAGTAATTTAAACTTTTAGCTTGTTTTTGTCCTTTCTAGCTACTATTCTGTTGCTTTCAGCATTTAACAATTATTCTGATGCCTTTAGCTCATAGCTAGCCTTTTAATACATTAAATGGCCTTTGCTACTTATTTCAACTGTGTAGCGACTTTCAGCTTTTAGTTGACATTTTTTAAGGCTTTGCTACATTTAGTTTTTAGCCAGTGAATTGGTGTTTTTAGCTTTTAGCTAGCATTTTACTACTTTAGGCTTTTAGCTAGTGTTTGCTTCCTTTAGCTTTACAGACTCAGCACTCAAACTCTTTTTGTGAGAATGTGGCTCTTTTAGCTGCATTTGATGAAGTCATTTCAAGTTAGAGCAGCTAAATGTTATTTTTTCTGTCACAGCTACGACATTTATGTATTTTTTAATGATTTATTCAAGTAAACTAAACGGAGGCTGCTCAGACTTTCCTCTGGGGCCTCGTCTTTGTCATTTTTAATGAACCATTCCTCCGTCTCTCTCGTCAACAACAAGCCGAAGTGGAATTGATGAAGTCCACCATTGAAGGAACGTTATTAGCGTCACATTTGATCCCGAGACGATTGTGAAGGAGCAGGTGGCCCCTTCACTTTAAAAGCCTCGGTGGCGTCACGGCTCTCAGGTAACATGTGGAACTTACAGCTCCTTGACGTCGGTCAGGGTTCACCTGTTCACAAAGCGGTTTCCAAATGAGCCACTTCATCACGACACGCGTCAATCATTTGCACTTCTTTGATTTCATTTGAGTGTTGACAAACTTATCTTTGCTTTTATGTGATGTAACTCGTGTTTGTGCTTTTATTCAGCCACATTCTCTGAGCCTGAGGCTGAACACAATCAGATGCAACAATGTTTTACTTACTGTTTATCATCTGTACCATACATTTTTGTTGTTGTTGTTTTTTTTTAGTTTTTGACTAAAACTACTTGTGCCTACTTTGTGCTAATTCACCACATCCCATTGTGCTAACTTTTACACTTTTCAAAATAATTAACTTTATTTAAAAATAAAAATCCCAGTGAGCTCTCTTTCCTTCAGAATTAATAATAAATAATAATAATAATAATCTGATTCGGTTTTTGTAAGTGACGGTAGCATTTAGCTACTCTTTTGATATTGCTTACCAACATTTAGCTACCATTCTGCTCCTTTAAGCTTTTATCTACAGTTTAGCCACATTTACCTACTTTAGTTTCTGATTTTAGCATTTAGCTACCATTTTGCTAATTTACCGTACATCTTTAGTTATTATTTACTACTTTTACATTTAGCTACCATTCTGCTCTTTTTAACCTTTTATCTAGCTTTTAGCCACATTTCGCTACTTTATTTTTTGAGTTTAGCGTTTAGCTAATCTTTGCTCATTTACTTTTTTTGTTAATGTTTATGAACATTTAGCTACCTTTCTGCTCCTTTAAGCTTTTATTTACAGCTCAGCCAAATTAGCTACTTTACTTTTGGATTTTAGCTACCCTTTTGCTAATTTGCATTATTTATTACTTTTACATTTAGCCACCATTCTGCTCCTTTAACCTTTTATCTAGTTTAGCCACATTTAGCTACTTTATTTTCTTGTTCTAGCATTTAGATACTGTTTTGCTAATTTACACTTTTACTACTTTTACATTTAGCTATCGTACCGCTCATTTAGCTTTTATCTAGAGTTTAGCCAAAGTTAGCTACATATCTTCAGATTTTAGCTTTAGGGTCTGTTTGGCTACTTTCAGCTGCTGTTTTGCTCATTTTTAACATTTATTTAGCTTTTTTTAGCCACAGATCTACTGCTTTTAGCTGTTAGCTTTTAGCGTGTGCTCTGCCCACCTTTGATCTGCTTGTTTGAATAACTCAGTTTTGCTTCAACAACTTTCTGTTCTTTTGAGGGTGGCTTATGGGTAATACCAGATGGCTAGGCCTCAGATTGACAAAGCCCCTTGGATGAGGGGCGAAACG
>JARVGV010000412.1:28493219-28510449 GCA_031762435.1 Hypsolebias longignatus | reverse complement strand
GCTCTTCCGATCTTGCTCAAGGGCCCAGAGTGGGGCAAATGACGGTGTGGAGGCAGGTGTGGGTGTTTCACCTTTCACACCAACATTTTGAGGATGTCAGTAACGGGAGTTGAACCAACGATCTTCCGTTCACAGGCCCGCCTTCTCATAACCTCTTCACCACCGCTCCCCTTGAAAGCTCAAAGGATAAAAACACTGAAGTAGAGCAGCTTGGTTTCAAACAGATAAACTGGAGATCTCTGAGTATTTCTGTGGGGAAACATTTGTAAATAAAGTTAAATAATTTACAAAAGTAAAAGTTGTAGCAGCTGTTTCTTGAATGAGCTCAAGGTTTTTAATGTAAAACTGGTTAAAACAGCACGAGGTATTAAACTGCAAAAAGTTCATGGAAAAATTAAAACTATTTATGATTTGATGCTGAACAACACATTTCTCACAATAAACTCAAAAACCAGAGGTTTTATATTTATATATAAATATTAAAGAAGCACAAAAGAGCATTTTTTTTTCTGTTTATTTTTTTATGAATAAAGACATTTTTGTTGTGATGTTTACTTTAATGTCTCTGGTTTTCTAGTTGTCACACAAAAGAGAAAATATATAAATCTTTGTTGTTACATGAAGATTATTAAAAAAACAAAACGAGAATTTCTGAACATAAATATTCCAGCGTTTTAAGAAAAGAAACGATCACAAGTCGCTCCTGCGGTGAGGTGGACATGTTCCTCAGGAGTCTGCTTTTATTTATTTGTTTGTTTGTTTACCTTTGCTTCAGCTTCTCCAGATCTGCAGCCAGGTTGTCCCTCTCCACCTCCAGCCGGGCCTTGCCGTTGACGAGTCCGTCCACCTGCCGTCTCAGGTCTCGGAGCTCCTCCTGGTAGATGTCCCCCAGGTGGCTGGGCTCCTTCCCCTTCAGCTGGTTCAGCTCCACCACCAGAACCTTGTTCTGCTGCTCCAGCAGCCGCACCTTCTCGATGTAGCTGGCGAAGCGGTCGTTCAGGCCCATCATCTCCATCTTCTCGTTGGTGCGCGTCTCCTTGTACTGGGCCTTCAGCAGGGAGTCCGCCGAGAAGTCCAGCCGGTCCACGGGGCTGCCCAGCAGCAGGGCCGTGTTGGAGGAGCCCGCGGAGAGCCGGGACACGGGGCTGGAGTGGGTGAAGGTTCGACGGGTGCCATGCCAGGAGAGGCGGTGAGAAGACAGGTCCCCGACTCTGGCTCCTGCGCTGCTGGAGCTGTGAGGCCCGAAGCGCTTCCTGTAGGTGGACTGGACTCTCTGGCTCTCCATGGTCAGGAATAAGCTCGTTCAGGACACACAAGGCTTTTATAGAGGGAGCACCCCGTCACCCACCTCCTGACCCGCTCAAGTCCAAACAGAGGGGCGACAGGGTGGGGCAGGGAGAAGGGAGGGTGGCTGCAGTGAGTGGAACAAAAAGGGGGGGGTCTACATGTGCCAGGGATTGTCTGCGCTCGTCCAACTCCAAACGTCTCCTGGACTTTTCCTGCTCTCCCCCGTCCTCCCGCCTCAGACTCTTTCACACTCACCTTTTGTCCAACGCTCCTTTCTTCTCTTCCAAGCGAATGAAAAAGACTTTGTGCGAAAGGCTCTGGCCACACAGTCAACCTGACCACACATGCACGCTCACAAAACCACAAAAAGGCCTGGATTAAAGGAACGAAGACACCTGAAGTCAAAAAGACTAAAATACTGAAGAACATATTTGATCAAAAGAAGTTTGTGAAGAACAAGCAGCTGGGACGCTGGAATCTTTTTAAGGAGGCTGAATCTCTCAGAAGTAAAGATGAGCAGAGGTTCTCTAGTCTGTGAAGCTCCGCCTCTAATAAAAGAGCAGCACTGTCAGAAAATATCCCCCCACCCACAAAAATAAAAACAGCTCTGATCATCTACCGTTCATAAAATTATCAAAACATCTGAAGAATCTTTAAAAATGTCTGAGCTCAAAGGACGAGGCTGAAAGTCAGTATAGGATGGTCGTGATCTTCGGGCCCTCGGGGGCCACTGCATTAAAATCTGGTTCTGTTCTGGGCTCAGGAACACGTCCACATGTCACCATCTGCAAACACAGCTCACTGTTCCATCTAATGCTGCTTAAAGCTCTATCCGGCAAAGACGAAGCCAGATGTGAACACCAACCAGAACCTCTGCCGTCTTCTCTGGACCAGAGCTCGTTTAAAAGGAACTGAAAGTCCAGAACCGTTCTGGGGTCAGACAAATCAAAAGTTTAATTTCTTTTTGGAAACCACGAACGTCAAATCCTCCAGACTAAAGAGCAAAGGCACCGTCCAGCCAGTTATGAGCGTGCACTTGAAAAGCCTGTCTCACTGATGGTATGGGGGTGCATTAGTGCTTCTTTCAAGGGCAGCTTGCACTGGAAAGACGCCACAAATGCAAAAACGTCTGTGCAGGATTTAGAGCAACAGAAGCGCCCGCACAGCAAAAGCTCCAGCGAAGTCGACTCGGGACGGTTGAAGAGTGGGACGACGTTCCACGAAAAGACGTCACCATCTCGTCTCCTCAGATGTTTCCACACTGCTGTGACGAGAGGATGCTTTGGAACAGGAAACACGGCTCAGTCCCCACCTTTAAGATGTGCAGGTTCTTTATTTCTCTAAAATGAGCAGCTTTCTTCATTCATTATGTTCAATGTGGTGAAAAAAACATGAATTTATGAGATTTGCAAATCCATGCACTGTTTTTATTTATTTATTTATTGATAATTTACACACATCCCAACTTGCCTGAACTTGTTGGGCAGAGATTAATGGCTCATCCTAAATAATCCGTTGCTGGACTGAACAAAGTATGTGCAGGAAAAAAAAAAAATCAGCCAAAATTAAAAACAATGAATTTAAAAGTCCTTTAAAAATGTCAAGCCTGCACTGAAACAACGTTTGGTTCAAAGGAAGCAAAGTATAAAGAAGCATGGGCCTGATGAAGACTTTTACACAGCAGTGCACGTGTTTTTACAGAATTTTAAATAAAATTAAGTCTAAAGACGCAACATAAAAATGTATTTTCTATTTTCAGGACGGTTATTTGTCTGATTCCCGTCACGGTGGAGGAAGAAGCCACTTTTACCGACAGCAGAGGAAGAAAGTATGAAGATCTTCTATTTTCAGGTTATTAGACGTCCTGCTGATTCATTGGGGGGAGCAGGGGGGTCGATGGGTGCAAACCTAATCTGAACTTCAGAATGACGAACAGAGGCTGCGTTACAAAACTCTTTTCACTCATTACCCTGACAACCACCAGGACGAGCATCAGACCACTGCAGCAAATCTCTTAGTTGTTCATTTCTGCAGAGGATGCTGAGGAGAAAACACAGAATCAGAAACAGGTCTAGTTGTAACCTGCTGCCAGACATAGGATGAAAAATGGCAGCAAAGCATATTCATGAGTAAGTTGTAAAGAATGGATAAAACATTTTTTACCTTTTGTTTTCAACACAAAACAGAAACCTTGCAGACATTTTGTTGCCATTATGGAAGTTCATTTAGAGTTTATTCATTAAAATGCCCAAATTACACCACATTGCAAAAGGCTTAACACACAATTTGATGTTTAATTTGAATGTTTTATTTCAAAACTGCAAGACAAAAGACAAAATGTTTACGGGAATTATAAGGATGCTTCATTGTATGGATTGGCATATATAATTTTGCAGGAAATTATTATTTTTTTTTATAGTTGGTTGCTTTTTATCCTTAGCTTCTCCATTTTTAGAGAAGTTATCTGTTCCCCATTAGTGACATACTTGTAATTACTGTAAATTTCGCTGTATAAATCACAGCTTTGCTTAAATTAGCATGCCTGTGACTTATACAGTGAAACAATGTATTTGTTGTTTTTCCCATATTTATAACCAATGATGAGCTGAGTGAGATCTGACGATTTCATTCATTCTGACAAGAAATATTGAACACTACCATTTACAGCCACTAGAGGGCCCTCAACTAATTAATAGGTAAAAGTATCTATTAATGAGACACTTGGCTTGCCATACCAAGCCACCTTCGTCTCGCTCCAGAACTCCTGGAGCAAACGTCAAATCAGCTTCATTTCACCGCCGCCCAGGCGAAATGCAGCTGGTTTGACCATTAAAGTGCATTTATTAAGGAAAAGTTAGACTGAGACACACCTTTACTATAATATTGAGCTAATTGTTTTATACGGCTAAGAGACGTACAGTGTATTTGTTTATTTTTTTACTTTATTAGACATATTTAGACTGATGCGACTTATACGGTGGCAAGTATTATTTATTTTTAATTATTTATTCATTCCTTTAAAAGAAACAAAACAAATTCATCAAGAAGAAAAAAAAAACATTGAATGAAAAGGTGCAGAAAGAAGAAGAAAAAAAAAACTAACCTCATAATATCTGTCCCTTATTTAAAAAAATGTAAAATAAACAACAAACAACTCAGGCTTGAACCTCAAAGCAAAAACAAAAAAAATATGTGGCATTATTCACATGGTATCATACTTTCCTGACCATTTTAATTTAATCATCTTTTTAAACATATACATTGTTTTATAAATGTTTATGGTGATATCAAGTCAACTCCACAATCCTATCCCCTGAATTACAACTCAGCAACTCTTTTTTCTAAACAAATTTTATTGAATATTTGGGGGTAATATTTTAATGAGCTTTACACATGATTTGTAAAATACTATATTCAACCAAATCATAAAATTTTTATAATTTCAACTGATGACATAATATATTTGTTGGGTTACCATAGCACTTCCTACTAATAATTCTTATATCTCTTTTTGGTAAAATGAAAATAGGGTTTGTAATTGTTTTGCATGCTTTTCCCCAAACTTCAATAAAATAGATTAAATGTGGAACAATCGTTACATTATACAATATACACAAAGCTCTGTCATTCAAAAACTATTTTACTTTATACAGTAATGCAAGTGATTTTGCTATTTTTATTCTTAAGTAATTTACATGAGATTTCCATGTCAGCTTCTCATCAATGACGACACCCCCACATTTTATTTCATTAACTCTATGAATTTCAGTACTGTCAATTTTAAATGGGATTTCAATCATTTTATTTCTATTACTAAATATCATGTAGTTTGTTTTTTTCCAAATTTAATGATAACTTATTAAGTTGGAACCAAGTTTGTATTTTTACGAATTCTGCCTGTATCATCTCTAACATCTGTTCAATATCTTCACCTGAACAAAAAAAAGTGTCATCTGCAAATAAAACACACTTCAAAAGCCCTGACACATCAAACAGATCATTCACATACAAAATAAACAACTTTGGTCCCAACACAGAGCCTTGAGGGACTCCACATCCATTAACACAAAATTCAGATCTTACATCGTTTACCTGTACAAACTGTCTCCTATTATTCAAATAACTGGATATCCACTGTATGACAAGTACGGTAATAAGAAAATGTAAAGTTTTTTCAAATTTCAGCACAGGAATCAAACTTATGCAAAGGGAGCAGGAAATGCAGAATAAGAATCCGTCATAACATTAAAACAAAATGCGTTTTATATGTTACATAAAGATTTCCAATTATTCAGCTTGTTTCTGCAGCTGCAGCCTGGAAAACTTCTGTTTCCTTGCAGGTTGTAAAACGACAACACTAAAGCTTTTCTTTGGCTCATAAAATTACTCCCGTTGGTACTGGGAGCCAGTGAATAAAGCTTCTTTGATTTTACTGTCTGGCCCGAGTGTTGAGCTGCCGTAAGAGAATAAACCAACGCACTGTCTTGAATCCCAATTGGTCTTTGTTCGTCGAAGTTAAACAAGATGGCTCGCCGAGTCTGGCAGAGACTTGTTGATTTAAAAGGCTCCATCTCTAAAGATTAACCGCCTGGTTACATCATTACGGCGACACTAATTGTTTGGGCTCTCTGGATTTTTTAGACAATCACCGCTGTTGCCTTAGATCTGGTCACTGAGGGAATAATGTGCTGGTAATTAAGCATCCACAGAGAGAGAGGAGAGTAAAGGCACCAATGTGGTCCTCTGGATCTGCTCCCTCCCTGCTGATGGAGTCACTGATTCAAGCCGCTGATGGATGAACTCGACATGAGCAGCACAAATGGTAAAAAGGGACGTCGGGCGGAATATTAGCTGCCAGATACATCGGACTGTTTTGGCATTTTAGACCCAGCTTAAAGCACCGTGCTGCGACTTGGCTGAATCCACATGACCACATTCCAAACAGAGTCCTGACCAACATGCTGGCGTCTCAGCTCCATCCTGAGTCCGTTGAATTAAAGCATGATCCAGACGTAAAGGTTAAGACGAATGATTTTTTACTTTCAGCTCGTTTTTCCTTCAGTGAATCCATACCTGCACTAAATTAAAAAAAGATGGGGACACAAATAGCTTCACATCAGTTTTGTATCTGGAACACGCCTAGTACCTACAGCGACTTGTCGTCCTGTACTAACAGAGTGTACGCATAAATACCTGGAACCCTGGCAGATACATACTATAGCACTTTATTTATAATGCACTTAAAACAGCAACAACCAAAGTGCTGTGCAACAAAAAAAATAAATAAATAAAGGACACAACATAAAATACACAGATCCAAAGAAGTGAATGACCAACATTGTGCAATACAGACAAGTTCAAATGAACTCAGTGTCAAAAGCCAGAGAATAAAAGTTAAGTTTTTAAACGAGACTTAAAAACTGTGAGCGAGGGATCCTACCTGACATGTAGTGGTAACTCATTCCACCGTCTTGGACCTGCAGCAGAGAAGGTTCTGTCACCTCTGATCTTAAAACGAGTGGCTGGAAACAATAAGAGCATCTGGTCTGCTGACCCTGGAGAGCGCTGTGGGACGTATGGCTGCAGCAGATCAGACAGGAGGGGCCAGAACTGTTCAGATTTAAAAACATACAGAAGAATTTTAATTTAATTAGGAAGCGAACCAGGAGCCAGTGAAGGGAGGTCACAACTGGAGCAGTGCTCTCTTTTGCCTGTACCAGTTAAGAACTGGGACGCAGCATTTTGAACCAGTTGTAAACGTGCGATGGAGCCTGGCTGATCCCAAACAGAAGCACGTTGCATTAATAAAGCCTGATGTTATCAGTGCATGTATCAAAGTCTCAAGGTTAGTTTTGGACAGTCAGTTTAGACAAGTCGCCTCAACAGAATAAAACAGGATTTAACAATTGTTTAGTCAACTTGGTTCTCTTAACTGGACTAGAGGGGAAAGGTCAATACAGCAGGTGGAAACATGACTCGTCTTCTTCTTGTTAAAATTGACCACATCATAGACACCCAGGACATTAGACGTCAAATGGTTGTGCAGATCATTGAGTCCATCGGTCAAAGACCAGTTCTGGACGTTTCCACGACGTGCAAAAGCTCCACTAGTTGGACGTCCAACCATGACCTCACTGAACGTCAATACAGTGCAATGTTTGAACGTCAGATTTGGAGGTCATATAGACAGTCAAGACAGGTGCACCTTCATATAATCACAATTTATAATCATAAAATAGTAACATGCACAGTTACTCTTTTATGATTATAAATGTGCACGGCTCCATTCATAAACAAACTGTTGCCATTTTCTGCGTTCATTTCTCTCGGAGCGACTTACCTACAAACATGGTTCTGGTATGTACTGGTACTAGCAAAAGTAATTTCATAATACAACCTGGTACCATCAGGTGAAGCCAGGTCGTTTTATGAAACACAACCTGGCTGACGGCTCTTGAACCCACGGGGATCAGGTGGAACGGCGAGTTGGGAGCATGAAGCGACTAAATATACAGAGGAGCAAGTGAGTTAATGGTCTTTGGTCAACATGTTTTGATTTATAGTATAATCTTGAGTTACTTTAATTAATGCTTTAATAATGTACTGTGCAGAAGTCTAATAATAATCATTTCAAATGCTTCGTTTTTTTTTTAATGAGTGCAGGTAAATGATTCCTATTTCTAACTTCTCAGATATTTATGAACCCTGTAACTTGAAATGTTTTTGAAACCTTGGAGGCTTCACGTTGAAGAGCTGTAATGAAAATCAAGGTGGTGGTGGTGGGGGGTTCTGGAGCAGAGCGGCCTGCTGTGTGACTCAGCACCAGCAGGTCCAAATGGAGTCGATCTACAAAAAGAGGCTGCAGAGAGCCGGTTCTGGCCCGGAGCTCCAGTCCCGTCTGTCAGCAGGAACGTGGAGGGGCCCAAACACACACACACACACACATCTGCATTTCGTACGCTCACGTTACGTTACAAACACAAAGTCCAGGCCCAGATCGAGGCTGGAAGCTGTTTGGTGTCGGTTTACACGGCGTCTCATCGAAAACAAACAAAATAAAAAACTTGTGATTCAAACACAGAAATTACCTGCGGGGAATGAACGCATTAGTCGAACGGTTAACGATAAAAAAAACACAGAAGCTGAATCCAGCAAAACAACAGCTAAAAGCTAAAATCGGCTGAAAGCATAAATGATCAAAATCGTTGCTTAAAGCTAAAGGCAGCAAACAGCTCTGCTCCGTGCTGGGCTCTGAAGATGAGCCGTTCATGTTGTTGTTTACCACAACATGCAACCATTTATGCTTTTAAAAAAAAAAAATTCAGCAGAAAATAAACCTGACAAAGGAAGTCTGCATCACAGCAGTTTACAACAGAGCCTTTTGTCTGTTACAGTCCTCACACTGGTCGACACGGACAAAAACAGCCTCTTCTTCCTGTAACTGCCTCCTGTTTGTCCTCATTTAAAGAGCCGAAGAGTAAATGGAGAGAACGGGAGGAAAACAACAACAACAACAAAAGAGGGAAATGCATCAATCAGGCAGTTTCTTACAGCTTGGAACAGCCACACCTGCAGGCAAAACATGAAAAATTAGATACTGTTTAAATTTAAAATCTATTTATTTGGCATGAAATGTACATATATAATATAAAACATAATATTCTTTGACATATTCAACTTTGCACTGCAAGTCTTGTCATAATGTAGTACATGTCGTACAGTTTCTAACAGCTAGCTTGTGCTCATTTGATTAACCCGGGGTTCCTTTGTTAAATAACATTTATTTAGTTTATTTTGACGCTGAACGTCCTATAGCTGCCTTGAAAGTGTAGCAGCCCCATAAAAACATTATTCTATCAGAGCTTTGCCCAGGACTGGACATGTCTGAACCCCGGGGTAAACAAAGTCGTCAGTGGATCAAACAGCCAAATCTGACACAACGCTGGCTCTGACCACACTTAAAAAAAAAAAAAAAAAAAAAACAGTTTGAAATCAGACGAAAGGTCCTTCAGCTGGTTTCTTTTCACCAGTTAGACCTAAAATAAAGAGCCAAATAGTTAAACAGCAGATTTAGTGATGCAGAGCTTCTGAAACCTGCAAGACTAAACTGTCCTCTTCATGTCCAACAAAGGAAGTAAAAGAAAAAAATAAAAATAATTTAAAAGAATCTGCACTGGAGCAAAAACCAGAGTTCACGTTCCACTCACTTATAAAAACAGTAACTGTATGAAGTCTGCAAAAACCAGCTGCTTCCTGTCATTTTCTTTAACAAACTTAAAACATATTTGATTTCACATGGTGGACATATAAAAATAAAAATATAGATTTACTTCATTACAAAAAAAAAAAAAAAAAAAAGGCCCCAAATATTTGGTTTAATTTCAACAAAAGTGCATCTGATTGAAAATGAGCCTAAACTTGAGGCTCGTTGGTCAAAGACATTTGGAGCAAACGCACCTGAACAGGAAGAACGTGTTTGAGTTTTTAACAACCCGGAACAAGAAGCATCGTGTTGACATTTGTACTAATCTGTCCCAGATTTTTCAGTCAAAGACAGAGACACTGAAGAGTTACAAGAGAAGGAAATACAGTGCTTCAAATGGTAAAACTCAAATCAACGAGACAAAAAGCATCAAGGAAAAAAAAAACACCAATCTACTTTGTTTGGTTCTTATTTTCACAAATGCATCATTTAAACAGGAACTTCTGATGTTTTAGGAAGAAGAGAGACAAAAAGTAAAGTTGAAATTGTTTTATGGGACTAAATTGTCTTGAGCGCCATCTGCTGACTGACAAACAGAACAACAAGAAACAGGCTGTGATTTATCTGACCTGTCTGAAACTTGACTAAATTAATTACTTCCAATAATTTATGATTAATTTGTTGGGTTATAAAAGCACAGAAGTGTCATTGAGTTTGTTTAAGTGGCTAAAAGTTCTTTTGAAACCATTTTCCCCAACAAAATTTTTACTTTTTAGTATTTAAGGTCATGATTTTTTTAAATAGGTTTGTATTAATAAAAACAAGTGCTGAAATACTTTAAAACTGCACAAAATGAAGTTTCGTTTGTATAAAATATATATATATATGAAAAAAAAGTAACTTAAACAATTAGTGATGCTGCCATTATCACAAAATATTCACCTCCTCAGAAAAAGTGTTTGCAAAACAACAAAGACATTTTTGTTTCAACAAAACTCGACATCATTAGCTGGGAACGAACGGCACATATTCTTGCTTAATTTAAACAATGTGAACCAGATGCTTATATTTGTTCAAATACAATCATAATTCATAGAATTAATATGTCTGCATCTCAGTTTGTTGACGAGAACGTGGTGTAATACTCACGATGCAAATGACGTCATCTGGAGCTAAACAAAAATAAAATCACATTAAACATAATTTTTTAGTTTGAAAAATCAGAAACAATGCAGCTTTTGTGAGCACACAGGAACTTAAAACCTGCTGCAGCTTCACGTTTGATAATTCTCAGCTGCACAAAGAGATCAGGAGTGTTTGGGTTCAATAATGCTGCTGAAACGAGTTCTGTTTGGATCAACCTCCTACCAGATGATTGGTTCCTCATGTGGAGACTCTTACAGAGCGCAGGCCGGCGCTGGTTTCGACACATCTACATTTCCGCCGCTGGAAGCTGCAGGTCCGCCTGCGAGGCCTCGTGTGGCTGAAGTTCAGGACTCAAACGGGTCGCAGCTCAGGATCTGAGAGAAGGGATGTCTGAGCAGCTCCTCAGCGCTGGGTCTGTGTTTGGCCTCTACAAAAATGCAGCGGACGAAGTCCCGCGCCTGCTCAGAGGCGTGCGGCGGGAGCAGCGGATTGGTGGGCTGGGTGGCGATCTTGAATATGGCGGCCATGGCCTCGAACTCGGCCCACGGGGGTTTCTCCGTGAGCATCTCGACGACCGTGCAGCCAAGGCTCCTGCAGAAGACACGCACCATCGTTTCTGCTTTAGTTTCACTTGAAGAACAAGCCGAAACAAAAACCACATATTTGGTCTAAATACCAAAACTCTGATGATATGAAGGGACGTTTTCAGTTGAAACGCTCTGAACCAACGTTTGTGAAGAACGCCCCTCATTCTGGGCCCAAAATAGACAGAAAATACCAAATATATACCTGTTCAACAGACATTTAGCCAACCAAGGCATGTGGTAACATGAGAACAGCTGCAGGCACTTTCCTTCATATACAGTTAAAATGTTAACTTCAGGAGTTCAAAGTTTCCACCACTGAACGAATGACACATCGATACTGGTGTTTTCCTTCTTTCCATATTCAGGTCTCAACCAGTTCACCAGATTCACTCCTTCCATTTCCTAAACTAAATCCCCGTGAACTCTGAAACTCAAGCTGTGAAAAGGTTAGTTGCTGTGCAAACCGTAAATTAAAACAGAATGCAAAGATTTCATGACAGTTCATCCGCAGCTTAAAGCTCTATCAGGCAAAGGAGAAGCCAGACGTGAACACCGTCCAGAGCCGCTGCCGTCTTCTCCGGACCAGAGCCCGATTAAAATGGACCGAGGTGAAGTGGAGAACTGTTCTGAGGTCTGATTGGTCAAACTTGTAATTTATGGTATGGGAGAGCACTAGTGGCTGCGTACACATCTGGAAAGGCACCCGCAATGCAGAAAAGTATAAACAGGTTTTAGAACAGCTGCTCCCGCCCAGCAAAGACAATTCATGACTGTTGAACAGCTAGAATCCTCCATCAGACAAGAATCCGACATTTCCTCCTAAAACTCCGACATCTTGTCTCCTCGGGTTGTAGAGGTTTACAGACTTGTTAACAGAAGAGTGGGTGCTTCTCAGTAAGAAACATCAGGATGTGCTGCTGCAAAAACAGAACTCTAAACAGATTTTTTTCTGAGAAGTTGCACAGTTTCTTAGTTTGAACAGTAATTATTATTGTGCAGTAATGAACTGATCCCCTCCAACGTAATGAACCCCTCACCAGACATCAGCCTTCCTGCCGTAGCCTTCTCCACTGATCACCTCTGGACTCATCCAGTAGGGGGTGCCGGTCACCGAGCGGACCCCAGTTCCAGACATGCAGATGGTCTGAAGCCTTTTGCTGGCACCAAAATCTCCAAGCTTCACGTTTCCCTCCGAGTCCCGCAGGATGTTGGCACCTTAGACACGGCAGATCGAAATCTTACCAACGATCTACTTATCTCTGCACCAAACCGCTTTCTAAACATTCGGTTATGTGTGAATAACATTCAAAGAGAACTACCTTTGATGTCTCTATGCACGATCATGTTGCTGTGCAGATAGGACATCCCCTCCAGGATCTGTCTCGTGTACTTCCGGGTCACATTTTCTGTCAGGGCTCCATAGGCCTTCAGCTGATCTTTGACCGAACCCTAAAAAGGAAGAAAACGCTGCTTTAACATGACTGTACGGTAATGACGCACGCCGGAAACAAGACAAAACAGTATTACAGTAGTCCCTCGATACTTTGATGTTCGACTTTTGCGGACTCGCGCTTTCACGGTTTTTCAAAGTAATCTGAATCAGAATGCTTTTATTATCATTGCACAGTGAAGTACAACAAAATTACTTTCTATACAGCCGTCCTACAGATGGACAGAAGTGTGCAGGGGGCTGCAGCCTTTTAGATGCACTGCCACTGTTGCTTAGATAAGAAAAAGGGAAGAAAAACATAAGGAGAGAGGTATAAAAAGATAGATCACGGATTGAGGCGTCAAATAAATCTACCACAGCAAAGCAACATAAATAGTGTGGAGTGGGTAGGGGGTCCCAGTACGACTGCCAGGTGAGCAAAGCAGCCCTGGGCGCCTTCGCATCTCCTAGGTTGATGGGCCAGGGGAGGCGAGGGAGACCAGTGGAGGCGTCGAGTTTGAGGGAAGGTTGTAGCACAGCAAGTCCACAGCCCCCACCACCTCCCAGCCATAGTCCTGATAAGAGGTGTTTGTTTATCAGCCAGCTCCTGTCACAGGTCCATGACTTTGGGTAAGGGAGTGGGTGGGGAGGGGGGACAGAGCGTCTTTGTTTCCATAACAAAGAAAGACTGTACATAAGGAAAATAAATCTTTGTACATGACACGACTGTCATCTTAAATATTACTCACGTGATTGGGACAGTACGGGACACAGTAAAACGTTAACAAAAAATAAATGAATACGTTTCATTTTATGTATTTTTGGTTTCTTTCACATATTTATGAAATGGGTTTTTCTTTTCCCATTTCCTTCTATGTTGGTTTTTAATATGTATAATGTTAAATGAATAAACTATTTAAACTAAAAAAAATTAAACTATACTTTGGACAGGCACTGCCATTTTGTAGTTTTCTCTCAGGTTCTAAACTGTATCGCCACTCTAAACGACTACATTTCCCAGAAGCCAACAGTGAAAGCCCCATTGCCTTCTGAGAAACGGAGGGAAAGTTTTGATCCGATCTGAAAAAGTTCGGTCCTTGTTCATACAGTGACTTCAGCGCCCAGCGGATGCAGAGAGCTGCATGGAACCGATCGGGAACTGGACCTCCAGACTCGGTGAATTTGAGCGCTGCCTGCTGCCACGAGGCATTTTGAGCAGGGAGGTGCCGCCTGGAGGTCCGGCGTTCTCTCCGGAGCCCACCAAAACTACCTCATCTGGACGACTCTATCTCGACCACCGAGTGGTCCCGTGCTGGCCGTCCAAAGTCCGGCTCCCTCAAGCGTTCTGGTGCTGAAGGTCTGCAGAGGGCTGACCAGAACCGGCAGGTAGGTCTTCAGAACTGGAACTGAGCTGCTGTTCTGCAGAGCTCATGAGTAAAATGTTGAAGTACTGTACAGTACATGTTCATATGTTGTTAAACTTATGTAGGTTTAAGAGTTTAGAACAGTGAAAGTGTGTGGGCAGGGTTTCTAAAGCCTTAAATATAAATACTAAAATAAATATAACGTCACTACTTCGCAGATTTTCACCCATTGCAATGGGTCGGGGGGCGGAACGTAACCCCCATGATAAACGAGGGACTACTGTACGGCGTTCTGCATTAGTGATCATGATCGGTTATAGTCACGGCAAACTGCGCAGCCAACGTCCAAACCACTGCCTGAAAAGTCCAGCAGTTTTCTTGAGAACCAATTTGTTCCGCGTATTATTAAATTACCTTTTTTTAAAAATGTTTTGTAACTCGCTTGAGCTCTTTCCCCTTCTTTATTTTCTCTTCTTCTAACTCCAGTACATAAATTATGCACAAGCAGCAGAGTTTTCTGGACGGCTGGGGGGATTTTGCTGTTCGCTGTGAGTGCATGCAGCTAAAACATTGTGGCAGAGCTGCAACAAAGTTCTTTAAGACTTTTCAAACGTGCTGTTAAACATCTGCCTCGGGCGATTTGGCTGCGAGTGGTCACGTCCGATCGAGAGCGTTCGTATTTAGAATTTAATGCACATCTCAAACGTTTTTTTTTTGTGATTAGAAGTGACGCTGCGGGCTGCCAGATCAGCATGACAACATGATGTTTTGTAAAATATTATACTATATTCAGACAGTCAAACCATATTTTTTTTAATAAATATGGTTTGTAGCTATTTAAGCTTAATTACTTAATGGAGAAAAAGGCACATACACAGTGACTGGTGACTTCACACAGCTTCGTCAGATTAGACTTGAAGCTTTTTACCCATGAAGCTTCACCGAAACGGTGCAATGAAAACACAGTGTACCTCTAAAACAATTAGCACAAACACTAAAGAGAAACTCAGCACACTGTGTTCTGCCGTCCACCCTGATTAATAAAATCCAGACAAAACAAATAATTTTACTGAGAAGAATAAACAAGATTTTTTTTTTTTTTTCCAGAATATTCCCAAAGGCGGCTCTTTAATACTCCACAATTAGCCGTCAGCTGAGACGCCTGACACATCCACGTTTTTTGCTTGAGAGGTCGTGTAAGTCCAGTAGGAGGTTCTACTGGAGGCCCGTGTTCTGAATACCAAGTGGATGTGGATGAAAGAGGTTCGGACTGGGGGTTGAACGACTACATATTTGTTAAAGTCAACTTTAACATGATAAAAGTTGAGTCGATGTTGACAAGTCGATGACGTCATAGAATCTCAAGACGCTATAACATATTTCAATTTTTTTTTTTTTTAAATAAAAGTCATATACTGTATTTACAAAAAAAAATAAAAAATAAAAAAAAAAATAAAAAAAATAAAAAAACATTGGGCGTGTATTTATGCTCCAACCATTTATCAAACAGCAAATAAGTCACAGGAAAACCAAAACTATTTTTAAGCTGCAAAAGTGAAAGAAACGTGCGGCACATAAAAAACAAGGCTACGAACAGCGGGGTGGGTTTAATTATATTTTATTTAATCCACCACGGTGGACTGGGTGGAATGGAACTGAGGGCAGCGAGGCGGGCGGTGGTGGCGCACATTATTATTATATTATAGTTATTAATGGTCGTCGGTAAGCTTCATTCATCTGGACTCATCTGTACGTCTTTTAACCGGCTGGTCAGCGCAGCTGGTGGTGATCCAAATTGGATCGCCAGTCGCGTACGTCCGCTGATGCAATCAAAAGCTCGACACCAACCCGCCCGCCCGTCCGGCACATTATTTTGGCTCGGGCTTTTGCCGTGTTAGAAATGACAGCGCCATCGCCCCGCTGTTTTCAGTTTCATCTTATTTAACCCACCACGCGGATATGGTGGAATAGGGCTAACCGCGGGCGGTGGTGACTGCGACTAGTCGACTAGTCTGTTTAACCCCTAGTTCAGACCACCTTCTAATGTTTCCTGAGTGAAAACATAATGTGCACTGAGGCCTTTCAGACTTGTATCTGTCCGCCCATCATCTTCCTCCTGTTCTGAAGTTGGGTCATGGGGGCAGCAGCATCTGCAGACATCTCTTTTCACAGCCAGCTCTTCAGCTCTTCTGGGAGGACCCCAAGATGTTCCAGGCCAACTGAGAGACGTGGTCTCTCTAGCGTGGTCTGGGTCTTCCCCGGGTCTCCTCCGAGTTGGACATACCTGAAGCACCTCCCTAGGGAGGCGCCCAGGAAGCATCCTTAACAGAGTTTTTGATCATAGCTGAGAGTAGGAACGTAGACTGACCAGCAAACAGCCGGGAGCCTTACAGCTCAGCTCCTTCTTCACTACAACGGACCGGCACAGTCCACAATACTGCAGACGCTGCACCAATCCATCTGTCTATCTCACAATTCTTCCCTCACTCGTGAACAAAACCCAGAGATCCTTGAACTCCTCCAGGACTTGTATTTAGTGTTCTCTAAATGCTAAAGATGCATCAAAGAACCGAGTGTGAACAGGGTCCAATACGCCTCAGCTACGAGTGGCAGAAGTCACAATGTATTGAGCGTATTAAAGATGTCGCCCACCTCAAATTAATGTGATTAAACACAAAAACTGCAGCTGGGGAAAAGATTTTGACTTTAATTTGCAAAAACAATCCAGGCTTCAAGCGTTGGCCAAACTGTCCATGAGTCAGCGCTGAAACGTACCCCTGGCATGAACTCCATGAAGATAGTGAGAGTCTTCTCACTGTGGTCCCTCAAACAGCCG
Source organism: Hypsolebias longignatus (assembly GCA_031762435.1). NCBI lineage: Eukaryota > Metazoa > Chordata > Actinopteri > Cyprinodontiformes > Rivulidae > Hypsolebias > Hypsolebias longignatus. The sequence goes on along the minus strand of JARVGV010000412.1, from coordinate 28,493,597 downwards.
TAGTACTGGACGATGCGCTCGTGGTGCAGATTTTTAAGGAGCTGGATTTCACACTCCAAAGCACTAACCTCCTGTATGTAAAAAAAAAAAAAAAAGAAGGAAAAATATACACAGATTATAGAAAAATACTTTAAAAAAAAAAACCTAAATGCATATTTGTGCACAAACCACCCGAGACGTGAAAATCAAAACAAAGTCTCTGTAAATACACAAACAACTAGTTGCTGTTGTTTCTAAAAGCTGAAAGCAGTTCCTGTGTTTACTTCAGAGTGAGACCACAACAGAGACAGGGGACAGAGGGGGACGTTGGCGAGACACAACGTAATCCCAAACTCCCCAAACAACTGATTCACATCTTGGGGGGGGGGGGGGGGGGGA
>JARVGV010000412.1:28452208-28469879 GCA_031762435.1 Hypsolebias longignatus | reverse complement strand
ACATTGTTAGTAACAAAAAAAAGATGAGGGAAGACAGATACCATGAGTAGAGGGCTAAAAAAAAAAAAAAAAAAAAAGAATACTAAGTCTTGAATGACTTTGATGAAAACTATGGTACTAAAGCAGCTGAAAATGAATTAGTAAAGTTAAAACCATCAGAACAAAAGTTAAAGCTAGCAAAACAAAAGCTAAAGTCTAAAATTAACAATAAAAACAGAAACTAAAAGTGAAAATAAGCAGAACAGTAGCTAAATGCTAAGACCAGTAAAACTGCAGGGAAATGCTAAAACCAGCAAAGGTAGCTAAATGCTCAAATTAGCAGAAAATAAACAAAACAGCAGCTCAAAGCCCATATCAGAAAAACAATAACTATAAGCTAAAACCAGCAAAATAGTAGCAAAATACTAAATCTGACAAAACAAGAGCTAAAAACTAAACGTAGTAAAATATCTAAAGTTATAATGAGCACAACCGTAGCTAAAATCTCAAATAAGCAAAACAATAACTATAACCTTAAACCAAGAAAATAGTACCAGTAGCTAACATATAAAATTAGCAATGCAAAAATTAAAAACTAAAACCAGTAAAACAGTAGCTAAAAGGTCAAACCAGCTAGAACCTTAAACTAGCAGAATGATAACTAAAGTTAATGTTAGCACAACAGTAGCTAAAAGCTAATTTTATCAATACTGTAGCTAAAAGGTAAATATGAAATCAGCATCTTCAGAGTGCACATTTTTTTCAAGGATTTAGATTTCTTCATTTGTTTCAACAAGACTTTTTAATATAAAAGTAAATGTTAAAAAATAAAGCTATATGTCCTGAATGAGCAGAACTTTTTCAGTGAATATTTATAAATAGCTGAAAGTACGCTGAAACAGTCTTAAATACGTGAACACGTTAAACAGAATATTGTGAGCGCTGACTCAGCTTACTCTAACAGAGCTGGGGGCAAGAAACCATCAGAACATTTTGGTCTGATCGGATCACAGCAGCAGAACCCCAACATGATCAATATTCTTTAATCTCTCCCCGTATGTTCTCTCAGTCAGATTAGTCTCTCTCCTCTGCTCCATTTGTCTCTGTGCACCCCAGGGGGCGGATCAGGTGCCTTCTGTCGGGTCATGAGAGCTGAGCTGTGGCTCGCTCTGCTTGGAGCCGCCCTCAGCAGAACCACTCAGAATCAGCTTTATGACTGAATATGCAGTTTCTCTCCAACAGTGAAAACTCTTTAGGTGAAGTAACAGAACTGACGCAGGCACTGCAGATGTTAATTTTTACACTTTCCCTAATTAAACCCCAATTTCACAGGTTTTGTTTTCTTCTTTAGCTCCCATCCAAACACACGTTTATCATGTTGGAGTTCAACAGCAGCAGTTTATGTTGCTGCCGCAGCAGACTTTTGTTTTCCTAGTTTTATAATAAAAGTTTTAAGTTACATTTTGAACTCGCCTCGCTCTGGGCTCATCCGTAAAACAATCCACCACAGACCGTGACAGAATGACTGCTGACAATTGTTGAAGAAGCTGAAACTAAAGCTTTAAAGCTAAAAGTAGCAAAAAGTAGTTGAAACTAAAAATAATGGCTATCTCAAGGCTAAATGTGGCAAAAGTCTAGCTAAAACTAGCACAAAGCTACGAGTAGAAAGCTAAAAGGTGAAATTAGCAAAATGTGAACTAAAAGGTTTAAGTAACAAAATACAAACAACCGTAAATATATCAAAAATGTATAGTTAAAAGATGGTAATAGCAAAAGGCTATATAAATATTACAAGTGGCAAAAGGCTTAATGATAAAATATATGAAATGTTAGCTAAAAGTAGCAAAGCATAAGCTAAAAGATAAAGTAGCAGAATGCAGAGTGCGTGATTCATAGTTGGGTTTAACATTTTGATATGTCCAATGGTTAAAGAGCGTAAAGTTTGCTTCAGTCCAAAAACACAAGAAAGAAACTGTACAGTGTATAGCAAAATATAATAAAGGGGAACAGAATCACAATACTGTAGTTTGAAAGCGGACAATGTCTGCCATCCTAAGTACTGATGTAGTAACAGCAAGTGAGAGCACATGTTTTTATTCATTATATAAATGTAAAAAAGGTTTCAACACAACGGTTTCCACAGAAGAACCTGAGCAGAGCGAAGAAGGGCAGCTTCTGTTCAGGAGCCAGGCCAAAGTTCTCTGCAGACTTTGCTGAAAGCCTGTTACGTAAGACAGTTTAGCTGGAGCTGGGATGGGTTTTTGAGGCTGTTAGCAGAGCTGCAGATCGAAAGAATACTCGTAACAGAGACAACTGATCATCTAAGGTTTTGGTGGGTTTATTACTGTCACAGTCTTAAAGAAAAAACACATCTGCAATGCATGAAATGAACATATGAAACCAGAAGTCAAGCAAAAGCAAAAGCAATTTTGCTTATGTGTATTTTAACATACCGGTATATAAACTCTAAGTTAAGTAGAAAACCTTTAAACATTTTTATTAAAAACTCATATTCATACAAAATATTAGGCTTCTATGGGAAAACAAGTATAATTTGGACACATCTGTTAAAACTACAGAAATTATGGTGAATTTGATAAAACCAGTCTGACTTTGGCTGTGCACGAACACAATGTTGATGAAACCATTCTCACAGATGTGAAGCCAGATTAGAGTCGCGCACGGCTGCAACGACAGAAACTAAACAACTACGGTAACTGGTAATATGGTTTCCTCTGTCATGTATCTCTTCCTGGTCTGTACAATGTGTTAAACCATAACTGGCTACAATAAATTACTTAATTTTCAAAACTTATTTTCATCTGGTTTTATTGGTACCTCCTGTTTTCCTGGCTGACTCGGATCATAACATCACTTGTACGGTTATTTCTTCTTCTTCTTTCGGCTGCTCCCTTCACAGGGAGCCACAGCAAACTAACGAAAACTTGATTGCTTTTAAGCCGGATGTCCTTCCTGACACAACCATAGACCACCGAGCCACCACAGCCCTCTGTGTGGAGCAGAGAGCTGCCATCTGGGGCACCCAGGGGGAGCAGATGGTGGGGGTTAAGGGCCTTGCTCAAGGGCCCAGAGTGGGTCAGATGAGGATGGAGGCAGGTGTGGGTGCTTCACCTTTCGCACCCACATGTTTTTTATGCTATCGGTCTCGGCGACCACAGGCTCACCTTCTCTAACCACTGTGCCACCAGTTTAATCCTGATTAACACTGCATGCAATTTGTGTTTTATTATAGGCCTGACTTTATAAAAATGCCATTTCCACAAACAATAAGGAGAAACACTGAGGGTGCGGTTTGCATTTATGACAGCGGATGAGACGGTTTTGTAACGATTAGTGTATTAACAGTGAGCCGTTCTGCTTCCTGTTGATCCAATCCCATCTAAACATTCAGCTATCTCCTTCTCTGTTCCTCTTCAGAGCTGCCTGCTAGCAAACTCACTCATTTGCACACTAAACCACTTCCTGTCACTTTAGCTGCTGAAACAGGATGACTTTGATCTTTTCCCCTTTTTAAAATCAAGTTAAAGCTAAAGTTGGAATGAATGAAGTTATTTTTTCACTGTATATTTATAGACTATTTTTAATGATGTGTGGAAATGGGGCAGCCATAAAAGGACATTTGATCAGTGCAGCCAATATTTTTCTGGTAAGGACGAGATTAGATACTATATTAGGGGTTTGGTACCCATTTCCACAAACACAAACATCTCGCATGATTTCAGATTAGCCCGAACCATCTTGCCTTTTATTGCCTTATATGTACACACGTCTCAGTTTCCGCCAGACAGCTCGGATGTGGCAGGAAGCTGATATGACACATTTGTTTTCCTCTGTCTCACGAACAACTCAGACAGATGAAAGTTACTGAAGTGTCAATCTTCTATACTTTGTTTCTTGTAACTAACTGTTGTTAACTAGTTATCAACATTTCACTGCAAAATGATCAAAGCAGGTGAAATGTGAAATCTCTTTATAACCAGAAAATTAGTTAGACATCTAGACCAACAAGAAAAACACTTTCAAGATAACGTGAGCATAAAGTGGTTAAAAAGTGGTTTTACACTGCAATCAAATTTATTTAGCACAAATTTTCAATTTGATGTACCGGTACTTCTAAAGAAATTACATTTTCTGACAACGCAGCATGAGCAGAAACCTAACAGCCTGTTCAAGTTGAAACAAGCAGAACTCAACTAAAATGATCAAGAGCGTATCTAAAAGATTGTCCAAACTGAAACAAAAAGCTAGAATTATCAAACCAGAAGGTAAAAGCTACAATTAAAATGGTGACAGCTAAATGGTAGCTAAAAGTGACAGATTAGAAACTAAAAGCTAAGTACAGCAAGTCTGCCCATGCAAATTTAAAAAAAGAACAGTATTTCAGAAGCAACTGATGAGCTAATGTATTGCTACAGAGTACTTTATTTAAAAAAGGGCAAATTATAACGTTTTGATGAATACAAAGCACAGTAACGAAGTTTGAATCCAAAAACGTCTGGGAAGAAACTGAAAACAAGAAGTGCTGACTCAGCATTTACACAAATATGTGCTCATCTTACTAAAGGTAATTTTCAGCTAAGTATTTAAGTCTTATTTCAAATTCCTTCACTTCAGTTTAATCTCTGCTCGTGTTTGTTGCAAAACCCGGGAGCTCACAGGTTGATTGCAACAGGTTCCTTGTTCTTTTTAAAACTGCTTATAGTAATACCTCTGCAAGTATCACATTACTTGGGGACCAAGATGGGGAAGCGGTAGGGCAGCCAACTTGGGACCAGGAAGCTGCAGGATCAACTCCCCGTCATGCCCACATGCTGTGGTGTCCTTGAGCAAAACACCCAAACCCTAATTTCTACCCGGACGCCTACATACGGTAGGTGCCCACTGCTCCACCTGGGTGCATCTCAGGTGTGATGGGCTAAATGCAGAGAACTAATTCCATAATTGTATGAAAACATACAACGATGACAACGCATAGCACTTCACTTTACGCTCCTTTCTACGAGTAAATTATCGATGTGTTTGCTCAACCTGAGGCTACAGCTTGAGCCAGACTTTTACTTTTTTTTTTCCTTCTGCAGATAAAACAAGATATAAACTTAAAAGTGAGGCTAGATGTTTTTTAAAAAGCATCCATCTTCTTATATAAGGAACAGAAAATGCTTTAAATAGTAACCTGCAAATAGCTCAGAGGTTGAGTCGTAACTCTGTGCCAGGGATATTCAACTAAATATTTTTTAAATCATCAATCCTTCTGCTTTTTCTGTGAAATGATTTGAAGGTGCAGTTTAAAAAGTATCTAGTGTCAAAAGCAAGATGTGCACTTGTGTGGGAGTAAAACAGGCACATGACTGAAACAGACTCCTCTTGTTAAACTAAAGTGTTTACAGGAGCTTCAATCTGGTGCAAATACAAGTCAGGTAAATTGCTTCATAAACTCTCGTAAGTATTACAAAGGTGAAAGGTCAACTTGCTCTTAAAAGTCGAAAAGGACGACTGATCGTTACACATTTCATCATACTGCATGCATATCAACAGAGCAACACAATTATTTAATCATGAAATCACACTTTATTAAATGATTCACTGCAACAGACCCTTTCAAGGGAGGAAGGTGTGATGTTCAAAAATGCCCTCAGTTGTTTAACTAAAATAAGGCTCTAATTCTTTATTTTTAGATTTGTTGTATAATTGTTTGGGGGTAGCAAAGACATAAAATGTGAAGAGACTCAGTTTATTTGAGCTGCCCAACAGTCTGAGTTGAAACGTCAAACACTAAAAACAATATTTTTCTATCTAAAACAGGTAATGTTACATCAGAAGATAAACAGCAAGCTTAGTTCATCAGTAACTCTGAACGTTTAGTGACCGAGTGGACAAGATGCCTGAAAAGAAGGAAAACGTTACAGTTGTATGAAATGCTCTTCTCTCGTGTAAAAAGCCACATCTGCAAAATGTGAGTATAAAAACTGATCAGAGCTGCATGTCTGGCAAAATCCTGCAGCGTTTGCTCAGCCACTACTTCTCTTCCCTCTCAGTTTCGTGCGTGGAACAAAAAGTGGCGAGACGTTTTTCACGGGGCGCTCAGTTCATGTCTGCGTGCGCCTGTTCTTTCACTTCCTGCCCATTCAGACATAGCTTTAAGAAAGTCTTTACATTAAAGACAAATGTGGCTGAAAAACAGAAGTTATAACTGAAACCTATTACTGTATATTATTCAAATGTTGGAAAATGTTGATTACTGGTACTTTCTTATTATTCTGTATTTATTTATGTATTAAACTTTATTTAACCAGGCAAATCCAACTGCAAGACAGGCCTGGGCCTGAAGGCTGCCTAACATGCATGTTTTTGGACTGTGGGAGGAAACCAGTGTTCCTGGAGAAAATCCATGCAAACACAAGAAGAACATGCAAACTCTACTCAGAAAGACCCCAGGTCCAAACCCTGGGTCTTCTTGTTGTGAAGCAACTGTGCTAACCATTAATCCAGTGTTGCCCCATGAAATAAATAGTTGTCACAACATTTTCTATAATGTGCATGCATCATTTCTGAAAATTGTGCTGCTTTCAGATAAAGAGAAAGAAATACTGATATGTCACTCCATACTTGTAAAAAGCGAGCTTTGTTCACTGAACTGTGAATATGCAAAAAGTTTAGTTCCTTCTTTGAAGCGGTGGTCCAAAGTCCCAAATTAACTGCTTAAGAATCATTGTTTCAGATGAGACACTTTTATTTAACAAAATCAAACGCCAACAATAGAGACTGGATCAACATAAATGGCATAGCCATTCTTATAAAAACAAGGAGAAGCAGTTTTATTTTCTAATTACAAATTTAAAGAAGAAAACTTGTGGTTTCCTTGAACATTTTGAAGACATGGAGCCTTTTGTTGACTGAAACGTCACTGAAGTTGGTAAAGAAACAGCCAAAAGTGCTACACCTGATCAGATGCTTTCACAGGGGATAAAGGAAACTTTCACAATCATATCATTTTCTTCAAATAGAATTCAGGACATCATGCCTCATCTGTTCCTGGAAAAACAAACAATGGCAACAAATATCCAACATGCAAATATTTGTTTGCAATCGCATCAAAATTTCCCTCACAGATGTCCACCAAAGAACTCCAACCCTTTTCCTGGTAAGCTTTGTAACACGGCTCTATTTAGAAGTGATCATCTAAGTTACAATAAGCTGCGAGCACGTTGCACACAGAGTCCTGTATAATTAAAAACTGTGACACGTTAAGACGCCGTGAGAAACTGGAGCACTTCTAAACAAACTTCCCTGCAGATCTGAGTGGGTCAACACGGACATCTTCAGTGACTAACAAGTAATCTGAGCTACAGGGAGCAGTTTAGTTAAAAAAAAAGAGCAACTCTGAGTCACCGAGAGTTCAGATTGAATCACGACGACAGTAAAACAAGGAAAAAAATAATCATAATGTTTTGGCATTCCATGTATTCTTTAGATGCTGGCTCAGAGATAGGTTCTGGTTCTGGTACAGCAGACAATTTGTATGAACAACTTAGGAACTATGTCTGGCATTTGTTTTACAAGTAAACCATGTCAAGTGGATAAAACAAACTAGAGAAATCAGTTTATGCTGAAATGCAGTGGATGCTGGGCTCTGACTGCTGATATTTGCTGAAGAAGCTAAAACTGAGTTGTTAAAATGAGAAACAGAAGCTAAAAGGAGCAGAACTGTGGCTAATAGGACCTAAACTGAAGCTAAAAGCGCAAAATATCACATTCTGTGAGGTTTTTGAACCCAAGGTGCAAACAGATGCAAGGAACTCAAGAGTAAAATAAAGAATATTTATTTAACAAAAACAAAAGGATGCTGTGGAAGCAAAACTTACATTGATAATAACCAGGAGAAGTGTGCCACGGAGGGAGACAGAGCATGAACACCTTGAGAGGATAATCCATGGAACAAACTGACACAGAACTTATAGGGTCACTAACAAGACACACACCTGGGGTGAGTGGGATTGAGGACAGGTGAGACAGGAATACTCAGCAACATGAGGGAAGAAACGCTGAGGAAGGCAAGACAGATGACAAGAAAACAAACAAAACACAGATCCTCTCAAATATAAGCTAAAAGGAGCTAACCCGAAGGTTAAGACCAAAGATGATGCTAAAGAGAATAAAACAGGATCAAAAGGAGAAAAACGGAAGCTTAAAAAGCAAAATGGTAGATAAAAAAGTGTGAAATAGTAGTTAAATGGTAAAAGATGCATAATGTGAAAAATAACTGAGTAGTAAAACATTAACTATATGCTTAAAGTAGTAAAAGTAAAAAGTAGCAAAACTGTAGCTACATGCTAAAAGTGTCAGAACAGCAGAAAAGATAAGAAAACAAAACAACAGGTACGCTGAAGCATATAAAAAAAACAATGTTTTGAATGGAAATGGAAAAGAAATTTGATTAAAACTTTATAAACAATAAGACTTTAGATGTTTTTTTTTATTATTATTTTACAAAGAGAAACTCACCGAGGTTAAAAATGTTGACATCTTATCTTATCTTAGTGGTGTCCTGGCCAAAACTGACAACAAGACAAAATCCTATTTCTTTGTCTTCTTCCGTCTTTTGGCTGCTCCCTTCCTCAAGGGTCACCACAGCGAATTAACTTGCACAAAGACTTGGCGCTTGTTTTGAACACCCATCCTCTTTTATAACATGGTATGACTGTAAACTGGTGACTTCCTAAGTTTTCAATCATGCTGATTATTTAGGGGTAAACAACTAATCATCTTAAAAGCACTGGTTCACACCATCAAACAACACTGATTTTGTTTCATCCTACAGCTTTAAGGCTTAAAATGGAATTGTCGACAGAAAATTAAACTCTCCCTTCCCCCACTTTAGACACAATACACATCCAGGATGCACAACTAATCAAATTTCAGTGTTTAATCATCAGACAGAAGAGCATATGGTCAAATCAGACGAATGACAGAAGTTGCCACTAAAGCGTTGGTTGAAGCTTTGTCTAAAGCCCCATCCTTCATTTATTTTCCGGGCAAAAAAACAAGTCAAACTGCAACAAGAGAATGGTAAATTTTACCAGAATAGAAACACAAATGAGCTAAGCATCACTGAGTTGTCAACCGTTCCAGTCAGGTGGTCCAGTGATGGTGGCAGGCAGTGAAAGCAGCACTCCTTAAGCCTTGTAGCCATATGGCAGGGGAATAATTCACAACTCATGTGCCTCAGCAGCTAGAACAGTGGGTTAGATGAGAGAAAACTGCTTCACGACATCCATTGTTCCTCAGGTAGAGTTTTAATCCAATGCAGGAAAAACAGTCAGTGCGACAAGACAGAGATTAGGCTTCAGTGGACATTTAAATAAAATTTGTTTTAATTTCCAGTTAAAATAAACTTTAATTTTAAAGTTACGATCTGGGCGTTGGGCAGCACGGTGGCGCAACTGGTAGAGCTGCTGCCACTCAGCGAGGAGGTTCCCGGTTGAAATCCCAGTCAGGGGGCCCTTCTGGATGGAGTTTGCATGTTCTCTCTTTGCAGGCGTGGGTTTTCTCCGGGTGCTCCGGTTTCCTCCCACAGACCAAAAACATGCATGTTAGGCTGATTGATAACTCTAAATTGTCCCTATAGGTGTCTCTATGTGTGATGGACTGGAGATCTGTCCAGGGCGTACCCCGCCCCTTGCACAGCACTGGCGACCCCCGTGACCCAAAATGGAAGAAGCGGGTAAATGTATGGATGGACCATGAGTGTTGGATTATATCTGTTAGATCTAGATAAACCATTTAAACAATTTTTAAAAATGTGGATTCTGTGACATGTAAATCTCTTATCCAATACAGCAAAGAGTAAATGGATTCTGCTCATCAAAAACCTAATGAAGCCCTGAAAAACACTAACACTAAGATAAACCAGGACATACTGCTCACTGATTTCATCACATATTAATAGATATGTTTATCTTTTTAATTCGGTGTAGAGATATGGGGTGATATTGAGGACCTTATTACAGATAAGGTAATTAACAGGTAATTAACTATTACAGGGGTAATAGTTGAGGACCTTATCTGCAAACAGCCATGGATGCTAAGCATGGATAATACTAAAAAAGCAAAACATGAACACAACCTTATTAGGAATAAAATAAAATAAATATAAAAATCGACTAAGAGGTAAATTCGGATTATTATTTATCATAAAGACGTCATGGTTGGCATATTATGTCGTTATTAAGAGTAAAATAATATTGTTTGCTAATATTAATTAGCCTTAAGGTTAGCTAATGAGCACGACTGCTAGCATTTTAAAGAGCACCGCCGCGGGTGTGCGGGTTCTTCACAAGAATTTAGAGCACGGTTACAGCCCAAAACCTAAACGCAGGGGCCATGAAACAAACAGTTCCCCCGGTTAACAGAACCTGCCCGGAAGGAGGGACATCATCACCTCATCTGACAAAAAGCTGAAGCAGAACAGAGAGCGGCGGAGGGAGGAGAGAACCAACGGTCGAGAAGAAAAAAAAAAGCACTCACCATCTGCCCTGATCGTCTCTGGTCCACCGGCTGACAGTAACACTTGTTCGTTCGGAGCCTGGAGGCAGATGTTTGTTCTTTTGTTATTTTTGCTCCTTCTCTTGGCTTCGGGAATGAGAACTGGACCCGGCACCGGTGAGTTTCTACGTTCCGCTCCGCTCCTCGTCTCGCTTTTTCAATAGATCCGTTTTTTTTTTTTCCCCTTCTTCGGCAGGAAAACGCACGCGATTGGTTCCCGTCAGTCCGTGACCCCTTCGTAGCCAATCGGACAAATCATGATCGAGACGCGAACGACTGAAAATGCAATTGATTTAACAGCGACAATTTTTAATAGCTTTAAACATCACATTTAAATGAATTGAACTAATTTTATTTTGTGCTTCAAGTTTTGTTTCCTTTCGATTATCTTAGAGTGCATTTTCACATTTTTGTCATTCGTGTTATTACCGATGCTTCCGAACTCACCATGGCGGATTTAGCGTGAGACTCTTTTGTCACAAACAGTACTATTCCATCAAATTTAATATTTTTGGCTAAAATAATAAACCACATAATTTAAAGTTTTAACATAATATATATATGTAATTTTATTTTACCTTGTTTAACGGCACCTTGAGTTATAGCTACAATTTTAACTAGTTTGTTGTCTGACTTTGTTCTGTCTGGAACAGGTCTCTTGTAAATGAGTCCACATGGCTCAATGACACTAGCCTGTATAAATAAAGGTTGAATGAATCCAATACACGACTAAAACAAATGACGCCAAGACTATTTCGATCAAAACTTTATTTTTTATTATCATATACCTGGATTATCTCTCAATCATGGTTTTATTTGAACACCTGCAAACAAACTACATGCCATGGAAAGGCACTTCACTAAAACTTGAATACAACACACAACACAAGCTGTACACAATTGTTTTGCCATGTATATGTACCAGCAACTGACTTAAAAACTGAAAAAGTTCTGTAAATAAAACGTCAACATACAAACTCACTTGGGAAAATAAATTATGCTCTTAGCAAGAACAAGAGCATGTAAAGAAGCTCAATGAGAACAAATTTCAGATAGGATTTTTTTGAAACTGTTATATTTTATTACAGCTTTATTTCTTCACTAACAGTAATATCAGGTTTGATGGTAAATATCTACACTGGCTCTCTATGAGCTGTCTGTGCTGAACAAGCTTTGTTAAGTTCAACTTGACACCGTGAATCCACTTTTAGTTCATATAACATGAGCAAAATCCCCCCTACAGATCTGTGCTTCTGTTAGCATCTGATATGTTCCACTATCTGCCTAAATAGACAAGCTTGTAATGGAGCAGTGCAGGTGGCTGTCTGGATAACTCAATGAAATACTTTGTTCTCCTTTTCAGTTGTCCCATCGGCTTTTTCTACGTTTTGGTGGCTCAGGAACAGCAAAGCTATCGTCTACTTTGTCCCTCCCCTCATCACCCCCCTTGTCTCCCCCATCCCTATCGCTTCTCCGGTCATCACTGTTCCTTCTGCTTCCGTTGCCATTGCGACTGTCGCTGTGGCGGCTGCTATGGCGATCCCGGTCACCGTGGCGGTCCCGATCTCTGTCTCCATGGCGATCCCGGTCTCTGTGGTGATCACCCCCACTATGCCGATCACTCCTGTCGCTGTGACGATGGTGACCGTCTCCATGACGTCCCTCCCCATGTTTGTCCCGTGAGCTGTCTCTCTGTGAGGGAGGCGCAGGTGACGGGCTGCTCTGCTGTGAACTGGTTTGAGTGGTGGGCACTGAGCTCAGGGAGCCAGTACTGGTGAAACCAGCCATTGAAAACGAGGCTACATTAGGCCGTTCTGAGCCATTGGCAGACTCTGTTGGCACGGAGTTCAGGCTGCCGGCACTCGTCCAGCCGGAGGAGCTGTTAGATTTGGTGCTCAGCTTGGGAGGGCCACTGGTGGCAGCCACAAAGTGGCTTTTATACTGAGACTAGAAGAAAATGATACATAAAAAACAAACCATTAGCTGTCTGGGAGGGAAAGAAGCAGAAAAAAATAACATTTAAAAAAGACTTGTTTTGTCTTATAAATCATACATCTGCAGAGAGGTGAAAATAGTTTTTAGTCATTATCTCTGTTGCACATGAACTCTGATTTTGTTTGTAAGTAAAAAGTTACTTTAAATTTGCAACTTATCCATAAATAGTAAATAAAATGAGACTTTAGGAGTCATGTACTGTTACAATACAAAAACAAGATTGTGTATTTTTACTTAAAATGCAGCAAACCAAAAATGTGGTTTTAATTCAGGTTATATGTATAGAATAAAAAAAATGAGAGCAAACATGACACGTGAAGAATAAATAAAATGTAGTGTACATCAAAATAAATATTTACACAAGCACCGACAATAAGCTGTACCTGGAAGGCTTGTTTCAACGCAGACATGCGATCCCCCATCACCCCAGTTGTTGGCTTGGTATAGCCTTCATAGCTAGAAGACAACAAGCTGCTACTGCTACGTTCCTGCAGAGATTGTTAATATCAAAGTAAAGTTTTTCAAAGCTGAAATGAGAAGTTTAGTCAGGAATATACATTTACTGTATTTGTCCATTTTGTGCACAGTAATCAATAAAGTTGTGAAAAGTAGACTTATGTTGTGTTAATCGGTAACTTACAGAGCTGTCAGATCCCAGACCTGGTCTTTCTTTGTAACCAAGACCTCCTCCTCCAATGTTCGGCTTCTTCCCTTTACCACCCTTAAATCGTGACTTCCTGAACCACGGGTTCTGAGGTAGAAAGAGTTAAGAAAAAACATATTTTGAAACACAGAACCTTTAGTTCAGTTACTACACAATTACATGCATCTTCTTTTTCACGTGTTGCTTACCTGCATGGCTAAATCCATGAGTTCTTTGGAAACAGACTGATTGGCTCCCTCCAAGTTTCGCACCAGGTCTCCAGCAAAAGAGGTGTCTTTGTTGGTGAGGAGGGTGTAGGCCACACCTTTCTCCCCAGCACGACCCGTTCGGCCAATCCTGTGAGTGTGTGTGTCGATGTCCCGTGCCACATCGTAGTTTACTACAGTGCGAATGGACGGGATGTCAAGGCCACGAGCTGGGGAGAAGAATATGACAAAAAATTGAAAACAGATCACAAAATGTAAAATGCTTCCTCAGTCTTCATCACCCCTTCCTCTTTTACACACCAGCTACGTCGGTGGCAACCAGAACAGGCAGATTCTTCTTCTTGAAATCGGTGATGACCTTGTTTCTCTCACTTTGGTCCATGTCTCCGTGCAGGAGGCCCAGGCTGTAGCCCTCCTGCTGCAGGTTGGTTGCCAGTTCCTCACTGTTAGACTTCTTGGTGACAAAAATGAGGACAGAGCCCGAGGAGGTGAACTCGACCAACCGCCGGATCAGCCACGACCATTTTTCTGACCCACTGGGCAGCAGCTCAACCACCTGAGTGACATCCTCATTGGCCTGTACGGACAGAAAGGACAAAATGTTTTTCTAAATGGGTTAAATTTCCTTTTTAACTATACGTACATGCTTAAAAACAAAACAAACATCCTACATTACCTCTCCAATGTCACCTTGCACCACACGAATGGGATCAACCAAAATGTCCCTCGCCAAACTCTCAATCTTCCTTCGAAATGTGGCACTGAACAGAAGAGCTGAGAAGGAAGTGTTGGATGAAGAAAAAACAAAAAAGTGCTGTGTTGTCCCAACAACAAAATGAATAGCAAAAAACATAGCACAGGAAAATCACTTACTCTGCCTGTCAGGGCGAACGTGGCTGGCAATCGACCTAACTTGATATTCTAAATAAAGGAAAGATCATTTATTCCACACATTGTAAAGGTAGAAAGCTGTTTTCCCACAACCATTAAAATTCTGATGGTCCCAGCTCACCAAAGCCCATATCGAACATGCGATCAGCCTCATCAAACACCAGGTAAGTCACTCTTTGCAAGGATGTAGCCTTCTTTTTAACATGGTCAATCAGACGACCCTGTATGAATACACAACAGGAATAAAACTCTCATATCTGTGACCAAAAAAAAAAGAAGAGGATTTTGTTTTTAGGGAAATTTTTAAAAAGTTGTTTTCCTTACTGGTGTGCACACCACGATCTCTGCTCCCTCCTGCAGAGCTTTAGCCTGTTCCCACATACTGCCTCCTCCATAAACAGCTACAGAACGCAGGGAGTAGGCTTTCCCAAAACGCTTACATTCTGCATGGATCTAGAGAATATTAATAGTCATGCTCATAAGAACCACCTCAGCACTTTGCAACGATAAATATATCTTGTACTGTATATAAACCAGGCAGTCTCAAATCTTCTCAGATTTCTTACTTGCTGACAAAGCTCTCTGGTGGGACACACGATGATTGCAATAGGTCCCTCTCCAGGTTCCAGCTCCTTCTGGTCCATGATGTGAACCAGCATTGGCCAGATGAAAGCTGCAGTTTTACCACTGCCAGTTTTTGCGATGCCAATCATGTCACGTCCAGAAAGAGCAATAGGGACACCCTGGAACGCAGATCAGTACAAGAATGAATCAATTCACATCTCGATTTTGACAATGTAGCGATGAGTTTGAAACCAAGAAATCAATACTGTATTTGGATTTAAAGATATTAAAATTGTAGGTAATTATTGACTATAATGTTGTGATTTTTATGTATAGACTGTAATATATTTAAGAACAGCAAAATAATTTACCATACTAAGACAGTTTTTTTCCCCCCGTCTTGAACATTTTTAAGTAAACTTTTAAATTTGATGCAAGTTTAATGGCCATAAACACTGTAAACTCCGTTTCAGCCTACCGGTACTCCTTTTTGGGTCGTTTTGTTATATAGCTTCAATGTAATTATTATTTCAACTGTAACTATGATTTTAAATGTACGCAGAAAATAATCAAAATATACAAAATCATTTATTCATCTCAAATACCTGACACTGAATGGGTGTGGGCTGAGTGTACTCAGATTTTCGAATCTGATGCATCAACTGCTCATCAAAACCAAAGTGTGCAAAGCTGGTGCAAGGTTTAGGAGGTGCAGCACCAGATACCTAAAAAAAGGCAATAAGTAAAATTAAAATCAATATTTATGAATAGTACAATACTGAAAAAAGCTCAGTGTTCCATGAATAATCATTAATCATACAAGGTTTTTGAAAATACTGGACTTAACACAAAATACATTTTGTTTCCTGCTCTTTTATTTATAAATGTGCATGACACATTCACTTACTCGCAAGTTCAGTTTCTGCCTTAACTCCACCATCTGAACTCCAGTCAGGCTGCTGAGCTCCTCGTGCTCGTTGTAAAAGTTCTTCTCAAATGGTGGATAATCAATCTATGATCAAAGAAAAAGCAGGTTATAAAAAATAAACCTCACAACAAAAATGGCTTCATTCACTTGTAATAAATAACCAATAATGTATTTCCACTGCGTCTTCTCATTCAACGCAGTCAAATATACCTCTGAGTGGTCAATAGGAGGAAGTGGCATGATAATTTTCTTGGTTGTGGAGGGAATTGGATTTCCGTCACTGTCATAGTCAACGTTTTCCTCCTCTTCTTCTTGGGTCAGCCCGGCTGTCGGATTCTCTGCCATGTAGCGAAAATAGGCTTCCTGCAGAGAATCCAGCATTTTCAGTGAAAAACAAAGATGATTTGCTGCTTACTCCAGTAAGAAGTAACCATACAAACATTTTTTTTGTTTTATTGAATATAAAATACTATGTACAAGATGAATATTGCTCACAATTCAAAACCAACAATTATGCCAATTTTAGACCATTTTTTAAGAAAAACAACAAAAAGTACATCAGCATGAGAAAAATCTATCCACAATAATGATCCTAAATGCAACCTGGTTGATTGGAGAAAGTGGGAGGATGAGGCGTAAGAACTTTATAAGATCAGAGAGCGAAGACTGCCCTGATCTGCACTGTGGTGGATTAAGAACTATGGAGGGCTCGCTCACTCACTTGTTCATCTTCTTCTTCAATGTCATCACGAATACCCCTGAAAAAACAAGCGGAGAAAAAAAAACTTCCCTGCAACTCGTTCGTAAACCAAATACAGCCAACATCCCACAATGACTTAGTCAGTCTGCTTACCTCATAATTTATTCAGCCAACAAAGGCTGCATGCCATGGGTTAATTTTTATGCCATTTACTGGAGCAACTTAAAGCTGCTTACATGTTAAGTCACTTAAAGTCAATTTAACACAAGAATAACACAAGCTAGCAGCCTGATATGATTTCTAGAAAGGTGAAAAATTCAGCTTATAGTAATTTAAAATATTTTCAGAAACTGAAAATCTAGCAAATGAGTCTTACTTTGATGCCTTTTTCTCCTTTTCTTCAAGTTTCTTCATGTCTTTCGCTGCTTGGTCCTAAGAAACAATAAATTCAGTTAAACCCATGATGTATATATACATATTAGGGGTGTAACGGTACACGTGGGTGTACTGAACTGTCTTGGTACGGCACATCCGGTTCGTCTACGTGCGTACCGTTTCGGTTATTTTTTCACTCAAATTTTATTAACGAGAGGTTATGCGCCACGGAACTACAGTTCCTAAGCATGTTTCAGCATGGCGCTATTATTTTGCAGAACATGTAGCATTCTAGCGTCTCGTTGTGGTCTCCTGTTTGGGAACATCATGTCTTTCTTGTCAAAAGACAAGCGCAAATCCAAAGCTGTGTGTCGACATTTCACTGAGATTGGATCTGCAGCAGCAAAACGTCTAACTTGTTAACGCACTTGAAACAACATCATCTGAACGTGAACGTCTCTTCTACAAGCAAGAAAAGCAGCTTGTTGCAAAGACCGATAATAGTAGCAGCATTTAAACAACCTTCATCAGGGAATTCAGATCGGTCCAGAGCAATAACAGAAACTGTAGGAGTTTTTAAAGCTCTGGATCTACGTCCGAATGTTGTCTATGTGCCAGCTTTAAAGTTATGGAGCCCCGCTATGACATCCATCACGTCAACACTACAGTCAGAGAGTTCAGCACTTTATGAAAAAGCTAAAACTGATATTGTCAACAAGCCTTGGAGCAGATTAAACCCTGCCCTGATGATGATGATGACAGAGATTCAACCACCTCATAACAACTGTTCAAGAAGAGGTATTGTT
>JARVGV010000412.1:28422102-28438097 GCA_031762435.1 Hypsolebias longignatus | reverse complement strand
ACGAAAAAATTATAAAATGCTGCATAAAAAAGGCAACGAACGGCGCGATGACGTCACTAGGGGCGGCGCCGTAAGTCGATGGCGCCGTAAGTCGGTGACCACCTGTATTTAGTAATTATTGTCAAATTTAAGAACTGTTTCGGCCACCAGATGGCAGTATAAGACTGAACCAAAGGATGGATAGTGAGGGAGCGTGTCTCTTTAAAAATGGGAGGGAGGCCCCTTGACGTGACATGGGCTGTGGCGAACGCTTGGTGTAGTTTGAGCTCTTTAGCATTTTTCACACAAAGCTTTTTAAAAAAAATCAGTAAACAAGTTCTCAGCTTCTTTTTGCAGAGAAAAACATCTTTTTAGACGAAACGGGTTTTAACTGAATTTTGGAGCTTTGACAAGACGGAGGTTTTTTCCCTGAGGTCGGCCTGTTAGCTTAGCTCGTAGCTTAGCTTCTCAGCTTACCGTAGTTACCTTTAAAGATCCAAAAATGTGATTTTGGACAATTAAAAAGGATTTTAAAGAAAAAGGGAGGGGGTCAGTGAAGAACACCGGAATCACGCCTTTTGTCATCCAGTGTCTTCCGTAGAAAGAGAGACACGAAGGAACGATAAAGCTGATAAATGAAAATGAGGTTGATAATTTTCATTTATCTTGTGATTAATTCATTTATTGTTTATCGCGACAGGCCTAAAATACATTGCTATAATTTTTTGACAAATTCTGCCTACCTTTAGCAGGGTTGAACACTCCGTTGGTCTGAGTGTTGCACACATAGCAGCGCTTCGACTTGCGATAATGCTGAAGGGCACAGCTCTCACAGAAGTAATGCTTACACCTAGAAAACAGACTGGTCAGCTGCTGGTATTAACACGCAGCGCTACAGAGTGACGGAGGAATGCATTCAGAGGAGAATTACTTTGTGATGATGGGGTTTTTAAAAGATTCCCGGCAAATGAAGCACTTGAAGGGCAAATCCTCCTCGTCGCTGCTCACCTCGTAGTTCTCGTCATCTAGATGAAAACACACAGGATTCAGGGAAATGCTCCGCGCGTGCAAAAGTCGATTTTAAAATCGCTTTTTGACTCACCGTTTGCTCCGTATCTCCCTTCATCCAGTTCCCTCTCGATCTGCCAGCCATGTTTATAGTCGGATCTGTCGTGAAGGAACTTGCAGCTGTCTGATGGCAGTAAACAGGAACAGAAACGATGAAAAACAAGAACTGTCTGACTGATGCTAGACAGGAATCTTCTACATTCTCAATTTTATACTAACCTCCAAAACCACAGAAACCCGTCTCCTTGTAGTCTTTGCAAATATCCGGCTGATAGTCCCACCGGACTGTGGCTCTCAGGTGTTCAGGTGCTCGAATCGGTCCTTTTCTATTATAAAAATTGGACGTAAACTTTAGCATTCACAGATAAACTGTTTAAAGACAGCAAGTAAACATGCCTCACCTGACCATGCCAGAGGAGGCGTTGCCCATAGTGGTATCTTTAGGCTTAATGAACTTTTGGTAGTTATTGATGCCACGGTAGATTTTATCATCTTCTTTACCCGTCAGCTCCTTAAAAACAAAACAGAAAACTTGTTTGATCAAAGATCTGGTTCAATACCTGTAATTTTATCTATTTGTTGGACTACAAGCAAGATTTAGGCAATGCAGCATAAAGTTTCCCATGCTGTACAAAAACAGAAACAACATTAAAGCTACTCGTCACAACATCATGAAGACCGGTTAAAAAAAACAACCATAAATAAGAGACAAAAAGAGCACAATTGTGTCCTTTAATTAAAAAAATTATATCTGGTTGCAAAATTGCGTTTGTTTACTTATGAAAACAGCCAAAGTGGCTGAAAACGGGTCAACAGTGGTATTGTCTATGTTCATTCTTATGTTTCCACCTAAACATCTTGAGAGTCTACGCTTGTCTGATTCCACCATTTTTTACCTACAGACTACAAGCAGCCTAATGTGGGTCCATAATGTGACCTGAGCTTGCATTTGTTGACACTGAGTGTGGACCTGCATTTTAATATATCTGTAAAACTACTGAGCAAACTCTTTCAGACCAAAACATGAGTAGCTTTAATGGATTATTAAATAATATATAACGTTCATTTTTAAAGCGATTAGCTTTCAAGTGTTACATTATACAGTATTGCATTTCCCACCTCTTGGATTTTTTGACTCCTCTCAAAAATGGCCTGGGCATCCTTGTCTCTCTCTGTATCCAGCTCATATGTAGCAGTTGCTCCCATGTCCTCAGGTCCCTCTGGTTTCTATTTTTTAGATAGAAGCACCAGAAAGTTAGACATTTTATGACATTTAACCATCCTTTACGTGTCATAAAACAACTAAACAACAGCATATTTATCTCTAAGAAAAAAGCAGTTGTTTATTTTTATATGGACTGTTCTAGTTTTTGCTGTTTGTCTTAAAGGTATTTGCGTCTGTGGAGTTAAACTAGTTAATTTATATTCCATGACGTTGACATTTGAGCATTTCACTGAAAATAATATTGAGAGAGGAACACTTTGAACTCACTGCTGAACGTGTGGACTTGTAAGCAACTGTGACCTTGTCTTCTTTGTCATCTTCGCTTTCACTAGAAGACACAACATCCCTCTCTACCTTTTTTGTCTGAACAGAAATAAATAGTCAATTTAATAAATTACATGAAAACTGAATTTAAATTATGTTTATAGCTGTACCTTTTGAATCATAGGGTTGACCCGAGCATCTTTTTTGTGTTTCCTGACCACAGCGCTCTGGTCTTTGTCACTGCCACTGTCTGAAAAAGAGGGAGGGAAGAATTTTATTGTCCTATACATTTTTATAAATTATTATTAGTAAACAAGCCTGGAATGAGTAATTTTTTTATCCTTATTAGTTTTTAACGTTTTACATGATTATTGGATTAAAATAAGGAGGCAAAAAAATGCAAATTGTCCAAATACGACAACTCTAAAATCCGTGGAACCTTGAAAGCAGCACAACTCTTCTGTAAGGACAATTTTAATCAATTTCACTAATTGCTTAAATTTGCACGTTCAAGGATCACCTAAACGGATAAGGATATTTTAAGGATTTTGTTCAGATCAAAAACAGAAACGCCCCCAAATTAACACGAGGGTGATTATATTATTTAGGATTTAAGAAGTGAAAAGATCGCAGAAGCTGCAGCGCCGCTTACATCCACCCTTTTTTCAAAAATCAGCAAAAGGGCTACGTAAGCGACGATTGCCTACCTTTATCACTGTCGCTTGCTTTTCTTTTCCGTCCGGAAAATTTTTTGGTAGATTTTTTGAACAGAAACGTACAAGAAGCTTCTTTCGACTCTTCCGACTCCGCCATGTTTTTGTTTTTGTGAATTGATTGGTGGTGCGCGCAGCGCCCCCTGCTGGCCTGGAGTGAAATAGAACCGGCTGATGTCACTGGCGCCCCCTCTTCTGGTCAGGAGGAGAATTACATCTTTCTACATTTAATTGTTGCCCGTTTCAAAGGTACATCCAAAATATTTTTTGTTAAAAGTGTGATATTATTTGTGAAATGAAATGAGACACAAATAAATAAAATATAACCTTAAAATATTGATCTGGGACTAATATGGGACTAATTGTTGTCAATATAACGAGATTTTCCTCAAATCATTCATCCATCCTTAGCTGAGATAGTGCATGATTTTGTTGTAATTATTTTTGCTATCTTTGACGTAATTTAATGATTTTACTTAAAAAATAATATTGGGTTGATCTCCAATACCTGTGAACAATATGAGGACAATGATACAACTTTTCCTAAACGAGTCAGATACATATTCACATTGACACATCGTTTTAGACAATTTCCAAAATCGGTACTGCTCTGTCAAACTTCTTCTTTCAACTTTTCCCTCTTCAGTGGTCGCCACAGCAAGTCAGCCTCCTCCATCTCACTCTGTCCTCTGCATCCTCTGTCCTCACTCCAACTACCTCCATGTCCTCTCTAACTGCATCCATATATCTCCTCTTGTCTTTTTCCTGGCAGCGGCATTTCTAACACCCTTCTACCAATATTCCCACTGTCCCTCCTCTGTCCAAACCTTCTCAGTCTGGGCTCTCTAACTTTATCTCCGAGTTGTTCAACCTGTGCTGTAGCTCTGATGATCTCATTCCTAATTTTATCCATTCTTTTCACTCCTTATAGTACCAAAATAATTGACTAAAGCAAACAAAAACAACTTTTTTTGATTTCCTACATAGTTTAATTTTTTTTTAGTTGTAACACAAAACAATAAAATAATAAATAAAAGATTTAAACACTTTAACGAGCTTCACATAATTTATTTTGCCAATTGAGAGGCTTCTACAATAATGATTCAAAATGCATGTGCGTTGCTATTGGTGTTTTTTTTTTTTTTTTTGACTGTGGCAAATGTTTAACAATGTTTAAACGTGTTTGCATTCCATTAATGTGCATTTATTTTGTTTACACACGGTCCATGAAGGCATCACCTTTTAATTATGAACTAAATCGGAACTACGAAAATAAAAGTCCCATTCTTGGCATTTTTCCCATTGTGACGTAATGTTAATGCGTCGTTATAGTTTTATTTTGAAATCTCAAACCGGATATTGTTTTGCTAGCTAGTATAGCTTAACCCTGGTACCTTCTGTCCTCCAGCCTCGGCCGCAGCATCCTTGGCTCCCCGCAGAGGGTGCTGGTAGGACGCAGGGCCCGCGGAGGGAGAGGTCCTGGCCTGGGCACGCTTCTCGAAGAGGCCCCGGGACCGCCGCTGGATGGAGTCGGGCTGCATTCAGACAGCAATGGCTATGGGTCTGACATCGAAGAAGGCGTCTGCTCGGAGCGTCGCGGTGGAGCGAAAGAACCTCATCACGGTCTGCAGGTACACATCACGACCTCGACGCTCTGTGATTTAAGGATTTCGTCCACCATGGGTTTAAAAATTCCCAACGCTGATTAGTAATGAAATTAAATGATCACGGGAGAATAATGTTGATGAAAGTGAAGGTGCTTTTTCACCTTATAGCCCTCATTTCACATCAGCTGGAGGAGAATAGATCTGATTGCATTCTGTCATTTTAATTTATATTGGTTGTTATTTTTAGGTTCCACTTTATTGAAATACACCTTTTGAAGGTGTCCTGTTTTTGCCAAACATCATAAGTGGGGCATGCTTTAAAGTGTTCATCTGTCTGATTTCTTGTTTAATGACAAACATCTTCAGATGATAAGAATGCCCCCTGAGGTGAGGCCAATGTGCTCATTTTTCTGCTGAGGATAAATCCAACCTGAAGGCTGGCTTCCTCTCCACCCATTGTCCGAACAGGCCAAGGACAGCTGAGGACTCCTCCCCACATCCTGGTCCTCCTTTCCGTTTCACCCAGACTCCTGAGTGCAGACAGGGACCTCTCTCCTCTCTTCAGAAAGGATGAGACTTTAAACATCTGAGCTGAGGAGGAGAAGTAGCTCACGCAGCTTTCTGGAGATGATCCAGAAGTCGTTTGGGATCCAAAGTTAAGACGTCTCTGCAGATAAAGTCACTTTTGAAGGATAATTGGAGATTCTGGGCATCAAATGAAGGCCTTGAGTTTGTTTGATTTATTTTAAAGGGTTTCAGACTCAGGATGCTGATCAGTTTGTACCTACCCCCACTTCATACCCATCTGTTGTCAGAAGATCTAGCAGCATAACACTTTACAGATGACAAGTCATGAAGACAGGTTAAAAATAAAATAAATCATAAAGTAAAAACAAAATCCACTCAACTGTTTCTTCATATTGTTGGTCATTTAAGTAAAATTTGTGGCTGAACTACCACGTGTCTGTTTACCTACAGAAACAGCCAAAGTGACTGAAAATAGGCCAACACTGTTCCATGCAGGAGCCGAAAAGTTTGACAGCTGATGTTACACACGTTTTATTTAAATAGCACCGAGTCACAACAGAAGTCGTCTCAGGGCACTGAACAGGAACATTAACATGATTTTCAATTGGGAATTTATATTTCATGTCTATCAGAGACTGACTCCCACATTTTTCATGATATGAGTAATGTGAAATTCTGAAGTTACAGAAGTTTCTGTATGCGATTTGTTTTTCCCCCTCTTCACAACGGAGCAGGTCTGCATGAACAAAAAATCAAAGGTCCATATGTCCCGTTAATGTTCTCAAAGACAGCAGAGACGCTCGGTCAGAAGAAAAACAGCACTCACCACTGCAGCTCAGTCCGAGAGACACATTGAAAGAAAAAAGACTAAAAGCTGCTGAACAAATTATACGAATAAACGTAATTTGTTTATATTGAACACAACCACATTTCAGAGCAGCTTGCAAATCATTACCTTTAAAAATGTAACCTGAAAATAAATGTATTATTTAAATAACTATACAGTATATGTGTTCATAAACATCACCTATACCAATTTTAAATATAATACTTCTAATATTATCTTTTAATTAAATAATATTGTTACATATCCAATTATATATTACCATTATTCATATTCTGACTTCTCTTGTTTCTGCTTCATCAACATGTCATTTAGCATCATGTTAACCTTCATTTAATGCAGTTTTATGTTGCTACTCCTAAACTAATATGAGTAAAAATGAGTAAGAATTAGTTTTGATTAATCTCTTTAAGATAAGGCCGTATTGTATTTGATCGACACTAATATATGGTATAAGGGGAAATAAAACTGTTATCATGTTTTAATTGTGACCACATCTTTATGATTAAATCACAATTTAATATTTTGTTTTTAACATACCTTGTTTTTTTTTCCTTCTGAAGTTCAAAGAAATAAAGCAGGAATTTATATCTTAAAGATTTACAGGCAACACGTTCAAATTTCAATAATTTTCTTCTTGACTTTTACCTTAAACTACATTTTGGCCTCAGTTCGGTTAATTTACAGGATTTATTTTCTCATTTTTATTCACTTTGTTCAGTTACCTTATCTTGCTTCATTGTCTTCTTCTGCCAACAAAGATTAAATTACTGTATTTTAATGCAAAGTCTTAGATGATATGATGACTCTGTATATTACATTGTAATTGACTTCAGGTAAAAAGTCTTTAAAAAACAGTGTTGTACTTTTTATTAACCTTTCTGATTTTATTTCTTTTACTGCGCTGATAAATCTGTTTTGTGTTAAAAAATAAAATCAGAAATTAAAGATAAAAATAACAATCAGACTCTTTTTACGCACACCGTCAAACATTTTTATTTCAGTTCCTTTATTTTGAAGGTTCTGTCTGTGTACAGAGAGGTAAAACACACGACACGAAGCAGAGCATGCCTGCAAAATAAAAAATAAAAAATCACCACAGTGGACGTCAAACACAGAGAAAGATTAACAGACGTAAAAATGAAAAACAAACACTCGTTTTCAGTTTTACCTGACCGATCCAAGACAAATTTAATCGTTTTAATGACAAACAAACCAGACAAGACAGAAATAAATCTCAAACAGCATCCCATCAGTAATGCTCACTACAGTCATTTGTTCTTTTTTAAAGGATTAGCTTCACTTGAAGGCGATTTTTCCTCCAGGAGTGTCTGTGACGCTGCTCCATCTTCTCATCCATCATGATTCTGACCTTTTTTCTTTTTTTTTTTTACCCACAATGCCATTGTGTCTGAGTCGATACAAGTAGTCACGGGTTGTTATGTGATCGCTCAGCCTTAGAGAGGGAGCGGCGGGGCGTCCTGAATCAGCAGTGGACCTCCGGTCGGGCGTTAAAGCGGGCTGTGATGCAGTTTCCAGGATCCAGGCTCTGACGTGCTGACTGAGACGCAGATGTTTCCACAGCTGCATTTCTACCTGACTACAGGAGCTGTTAGTGCTGTGTTAGTGCACC
Organism: Hypsolebias longignatus; assembly: GCA_031762435.1. Lineage (NCBI taxonomy): Eukaryota > Metazoa > Chordata > Actinopteri > Cyprinodontiformes > Rivulidae > Hypsolebias > Hypsolebias longignatus. Next base: position 28,430,236 of record JARVGV010000412.1, on the reverse strand, counting down.
AGGCCAAGCTTTTATTTATTCTAATACATGTGCATATAAAGTCTGTTCCGTCACTGTAAAAACATACGATCACACACAGATTAACATTTTCAGTTTTTAACATTTTTGTGGGGAGGGAAATGTTTTTGTTCAGTTCTGGAGTGAAAAAGTTCATGTCTTTTTTTTATTTTTTCAAGGTTCCTTTAATTACTGACAAAAACAACTTGGCATCTGGCACAAAGTGGGTCACCAGTACCAGGCACAGGAGCTTATTTAATCTCTGCTTAGCGTTTCAGTTCCTTGGTAACACTGTTGTACACAGAGGACAGATAACAATAATTAGAGACAAATCTGCATCAAGGCAACCTTGGAAGCAGATCAAACATTTGCACCATTTGAGGGAAAGGTTTCTGCACAAGGTCCGAGTCAAGGCTGGCTCAGTTGACTAAACTAGAGGACTGACAATGAAAATACTTCTGTTTTTAAAAAACAACTGTTTTTTAAACCCCTTAAAATTGTACACACTCAAAACTGCTGGGTCCTTTTGATAACTCCAGTTGGTGGGTTGAAGCTGCTGTTGGTTTGACCGAATACTGGGTCACAAATTTTACCCCGGGGGTCGGTTCGGAGATGATCTGTGTCCGTTTTTCACAGGTCGACATTTTAAACCAGAACTTGATTGAACTGGACCTGACTGGACCACTGCTTTAAGATGTGATGGGTAAAGATAAGGTGGTAAAAAGATACTAAACCTGGTTGGCTTGTTATTAACTGAGTTTGCACTAATCAATGAGTTTGATTTCTTAAAATAAAATTAGGTGGTGCTAACTTGTTGTTGCTAATAATCAGTGCTGACCAAAATGTTAGCTAGGCTAACCCATATTCCACTAATTAAAAAAAATAAGCTTTGCTAACACTACTAAACAGGTAAAATAAATTAGCGGAAGCTAACGCTAAACAGCTAACCGCTAAGACAACTGTCAGTCTGCGTCACACATCTTCGTCTCCTTCCAGCTGAAGCTGTGTCGACCAATCACGCCGTGTCACGTGTTCGCGTAGTCAGCCAATAGCGTGCCTAACGGACTCTTCGAGACTCGCCCATAACTGACAGGAACAAGCTTGTGAGTTTTGCTAGCGGATTTAAAGTTGGCAAAATCTAATTTAGTGGACGCTAATCCAGGTAACGGTTTCCAAAGTTAACAAAATAAAAATGTATCCCTTAAATTAAAGTTAGTTGTTTGTGAATTAGCAGCAGCTCTGTGCACATCACTGCTAAAAGTGGTTAGCACAAGCTAGCTAGCACCAATCCAGGTTGTTGTTCTTTTATTTAAAATTTTAGTGATTCTAATTCAAGAAATTTGTAGATTTAACCCAACTCAGCTTTGTGTAGGCTATGAGCTAAATGGATAACTGCTCAAATTAAAATTTGCCTGGTTGGCTTGGTCCAGATTTAACCCAGCAGTTTTTAGTGTGTAGTTTCAGACCAAACTTAAAAATCAGCTACATTTTTTTGTCTAGAAGAATTTGTTTTAATGGCTGCTAAATTATTTGCCAATGCTCAAAATGTCCACGTTGACAGCAGCATCTTTGTGATTTACAGACTCTATCCTCTGTTGCCACTAGCAACAGGTTTTCTCCTGGCACGGCTGGGCAAGTGGAAATTTACATGCAGCAGCAGGTTATCTGTTTGACCAAATGTTTTTTAGTGGAGGTTCTTTATGTGAAGCGGGCTGCTCTGGCGCTTTAGTCTGGGTAAGATGTCGTTGTTGGTTGGTTGGTTGGCTGCAGGAGGAATGCTGCTGTGGATTCAGTGAACCTGAGAAAGAATAGATGAGACGGGTGAGACAGATCTGACGTGAAGTTTAAGTCTTTCAGCTACTTCCTGTAAGCAAAATGGAAGGAAAGACTGGAGGTTGATGTTGCTGAATGTTGGCTCAGGTCTGAGCTTCTCTGGGGCGTGGCTCCGGAGGAGAAGATATTTTCCACACAAATCAAATGTATTTACATTTTTTAAAGGCTGACATCTGCTTCATTGTCTGCTTCCGTAGAAGAATAGTAAAAGTGTGGACCTACCTCTAAATTAGCAATCTTGGTTTGTACTTTTTTAAAACTATTTTACATCCTGCACTCGTTTTCAAGTATTTGGGATTCCAGCAGAAGTTGGACAAAACATCAGGGCTTTAATCAGCTGATCATCTTACTCTTTGCTGCTTTAAACACAATGTGGCACCCTGTTATTATTCACTTAAATCCCCCTCTTTTACTCTTAAATCTGATTTATGCTGTCGGTGTTTATCAGTTAAACGTTCTGATCTCACTCCGATCCCTCGTCACCTCCGCCGACTTTTCAACACTTTGCTCGGACGCTTCTTCACCGGGGCAATGGACACGCCCTGGCATAGTTACAACTTCTACGTTTTGGCTTAAGCTATTATTTTTCAGAGAACCCAGATTATTATTATTATTATTATTTTTCTTGTCTTTTTGTGTCAGTCCAGTGCAGGAAAGGACGCCTCGTTGGACAGTTCAGTTCTGGCTGTTTGCTGCACAAAGAGGAGTTGTCATCTGACTCTGTTGGTTAGGCCGAGACTGAAGGGAGAGAAAGAGAATAAAAAGAGGAGAGAAGGAGAAATAAATCAGGGAATTGTTGGTGAGAAGAACAAAAATCAGGTCAGTGTTGACGTGAGGCTTTTCGGTGTTTGGTTTAGGCGTCGCCGCTGATAAAGGCAGTGGAGCGTCTCTTAAAACTTGTTTACGTTGGTGCAGTGGAGAGGTGAGAACAAGAGCGCTTTTAAAGGAGCTGAGTGGGCTTGGCTGCGATCCAGGCCGAATGAGAGAGGGCACAAAAGAAGCTTGTCAGAAAGCCACGCAGTTGTTTTTCGGTGTCAAATCGTACTAAGAGCATTTTGCTTTTCCACTCCATCCATTTGCATTTAGGGCCCACAAGCATTTGTCCCCTCCAGATGAAAAGGGAACATCTGCTTCAATCTTCTTTTATGTGCTGTCAAGTCAAACAGGACTTTTGCAGAAGTTTAGTTGCCAGCAAATGGGCATCTTAATCATTATTTAATTATTTTTTCTACAAATAAGCTCTCTATAAAATGAGTAACTGGATCTTTTCATGCATTTTCTGTCAAGGAGAACATCTGATGTTTAAGTTTATATCGGTGTGTTTCTCCGCTGATTATTTTAGGTTTGAAACGTGTTTAATCTTCTGGTCTCTCTTTACGTCATGTTTGAGGATCGTCTGCAGCCTGAAGCAGAGGATTTCTGAACGTTTGAATTAGACAATTCTCTAATCCCTGCTGCAACGAACAACAGGTGTGTTCACTCGCATCCTGCCCCCGGAGGATTTTTGAAGATTATTAGTGCATTTTTGCATAAATTAAAACCGACATTACACTGTAAAATAAAAATAAAAACCAGACTAACTGTATTTGCATAAAACACTAATCCAAATACCACTGACCTGCTTCCTTGATCATTCCAGAGTCAAAGCTCCAGATGTAAATTTAATCCAGTTTTGAGTTGGAATAGACCCTGCGCAGATGCTGTTGTATCCGATCTGCATCGATGCTGCTGTCTCGTGACATTTTCTCCTCTCACCCCGTGTTGTGGCTCCTGCTCATCTAAATTGTCTTTGTCTTGCGTTTGGGGAAGAGAGCTTTTCGAAACGAGGTGGTGGTGGTGCCTCTGCTGAAGGAGGCGCTGCCCAGCGAGATCTTGGTCTTCCCGCTGGTGATGGTGGAGGAGCCCAGGGACGTCGTGCTCCTGCCTCTCGTGATGGAGGAGTTCCCCATGGCAAGCTTGGACTTTCCCCGCTTTATGGTGGTGTTGCCCAGCGTCAAGGCCGTCTTCCCCTCGGTGAAGCTGGTGTTGCCCATTGAGGAGAAGCCTGTCTTCCTGACCCAGATTTGGTGACGGGGTTTTGGACTCACACGACGCAAAGCATCGCACACTCATGCAGCACACCCTTCCCTGCGAGCCCTCGGAGCTGTTAGAAGCATCAGCCGCGATCCAGAGCGGACCAGAATTCAAAGCATGGACAGCGCGACCCCCATGTCACATAATGTCTTCGTTGAGCTGGTGTACGTGGGCTCTGGAAGGCCACATACCACCCATGTGTCCTGTGAATGGACAGAGGCAGCCGTAGGTGGCCGCAGCCTATCGGGGAGGACTCGGACAGTGGAGCAATTGTCCTATCGCCACGACGACACCAAACGGTTGAAGGACACATTGTTGCAAAGAGGACAGTCTGCGGTGACATCACTTTCTTCTGAACCATTGTTCCCTGTTGACTGTATGTCTGTGTGTACAGCTGTGTGCACCGTATGTAAAGCTGCACTGTCAGTTTGTCTTCATGTTCTTGATCTTTTGATTGCACCTCTCATGTGTGCAGAAACTCTTTCAGTTCCCCAACCTGCTATGTTTACCTGTTTTGTGAAGCTTGAAGCTTCAGTTATGACGGTCAAACCTCCAGTTCCTCATAATGTGAACCATGGTGGAGATTCTCAGTCATCCAGGACATGGTAAATAAAAAAAACAATACATTTCTAACCCAACAGGACCCTCAGACAGAGGCTGGTCCACCCTAAGGACAAAACACCCATAGTCAAACAGAGTGGTGTGGTGTATGCAGTCCATTGCAAAGAGGAATGTCCAGATCTCTATCGTGGAGAAACCAAACGTTACTTCACAGACACATGGCTCAACACAGGAGAGCCAACTCTCCAGGACAAGACTCAGCTGTTCACCTGCACCTCGAGGATAAGGTGCACTCATTTGGGGATCAAAATGTTCACAATTTGGACCAAGAAGACAGATGGTTTGAAGGAACCATCTATGTAAAACGAGAGAAACCATCTTTAAACAGAGGAGGAGGTCTTAGATTTCAACTTTCAAAAACTTATAATTCAGCTTTAGGCCTGATACCCAATCATTTTCACACCATGGATTTCATCCATGTGACCAGAGTGGCTCCTCTGTGAGTCAGACGAACAAAGACCCTAACGAACCCTTTTTGTGAGGAGCGAGAGGGCAATCTGCACATGTGTCTGGATCATCTCAGCTGTATCACTTCAACCCCCACACTCTCTGCTCTTTGAACTGCGAAAGCTCCCTGGATGAGGAGCGAAACGTCTTCTGCTATAAATAAAGTCCAGATGTTTTTGTCTTGAACTTTTCTTGAATCATGATCATAAACCCATACGTTTGCACGCTAATGATATATTTGGTCAACTCTCACTGGTCTTGAAGCTCACGTCTGTTCCAGATGACCGAAGAGAAAGTGAGGATCTGGGTTGAAATCTTCATTGCAGTATTAAATGATAATAGGTTTTCTAATATTGTGCAGCCCTATGAGGCATTTACAACTTTTTTTTTTTTTTTTTTGGCCATATTTGTCAGATTTTAACCTTGACTTTTTTCAGTTCATCAAAACGAGCTTCTGGTTGACATCATTAAGATCAGCTTAAGGGATTTACTTTATATTACAACTATAAACTTTTGGATGTCTTAAGTACTCGATGTACTTATTCTGTTCTCTCTGATTCGTAGCCAGATAATGATGCAGTTTTGAACTTTTAAAAAGCAACTTAGCTTTTATTGCCCTCATCTAAAGAGCTGAACAGTCTGAGTAAGGCAGCAGATACCAGGGTTGGGCTGAACCAACTCAAAGCCAAGGGAGGGGGGAGTAGAACTTAGTGATTATTTTTAATATATATATATATATATATATAAATATTTTTTTTTTAAATAAGAACGAGAAATTACTATCAATTAAAACTATATATTTTTATGTTTCTCAGCAGTTGCTCCACCTGCTCCACTGACCAGGTGCCTGCAAATACACGTGGTTCCATTGTTGCATAAATTTTCTCAAAAGCTATTTATATTTTTACTTTTTGTGACAAAAAAAACCTTAAAGCAACAAATAAAAATCAGTGACTGCATGCAAAATAATCAGCCAAGGCACCGTTTAGACATGTTATCTTTATAAGCACTAACATTAATCCACTTTTACAGTTTGGTTGAGGATAAGCTTGGTTGTTTGACGTGCAGCAGCCGAGTTATAGGAATGCAGGGAGACGCGCTGGAATGTGCAGAACCCCTGCAGCTGAAGGCTGCAGAAGACTGGAGGCCAGTGTTGGTGAAAATAACGCGTGTTCTTGTGTCCCTGCATGTATCACACACATCTGTTCCCCTCCCTGACAAGTCAACGCACCATAAAGACTCGTCTCATCGATGTCGCATTTTGTTTCACGTTGACATCTCGGCTCTGTGTGTTTTAATGCCGGAAGCTACGTTTTTATTTTTCTTAAATTTTGCACCAACAAATTAAAAATGAATAATTCCTCTTAAACATAGCGGCTCATATTTACTGACCGTTACTACTGACCTTCTAAAACTGACCACATAGACATATCCATGGCTTTGTAAGTGTGTGCAGGGTTCATGTGTGGAAGTCCCAGTAGACGTTGCTGTGTGTTTCTTTGCCCCTGACAAGGGTGGTTTTGACCACAGACACTGACTTAGTCCCACAGGTGAAGGTCAGAGTGACGAGAGAGCTCGTGGTCTCCCCTCGTGTCACCGTGGTCTTTACCACCCTTGTGCCGGCGTTGCCCAAAGTTACAATGGTTCTGATCCAGGAGATTGCAGATTTTCCCCAGGAGATGAAGTACTTGGTCCTCTGGATCAAAAACCTGCCTTTGGTAAAGGAGGTCTTGCTTGATGTGAATGTAGTTTTCCACTCATTAGAGTCTTTTTTGAACTGCTTGGCTGCCTTTGTGCCGGCTTCAGGCGACGTTTCCATCTAGGTGTTCCTGCGCTTGCCCGTCAGAGCTTTGCGGATGGAGGTGGTGGTGGTTCCCCGGCTGAAGCTGGCCCGCCCCAGAGCCACAGTCGTCTTTTGCCTTTGGATGGTGGAATCTCCCATGGAGGTGGTGGTCACTCCCCTGAAAATTGAGGAATTTCCTAAAGAGACAGTAGTCTTTCCCCTGGCGATGGAGGTGCTTCCCACTGCCAGGGCAGTCTTGCCCTCTGTGATGCTCGTGTTGCCCATCGAAGCGGCGACCGTCAGCCTGGGTGCCAGCTCCTAGCGTGCACGCCGCATAGCAGTCCCTCTGTGGGTGCAAGGAGGGTGAGCATGTGGGGTCAAGAAGCCAAAGTAAAGCTGCAGCAGCTGCTCTAAATAGATCACGCCACAATGTAAAGATGAGGGGGAGGGAGTTATTGGGTCATTCTTTGATGCTGGTCGGTCCCTCAGAGAGACGAGATCCAAAAGGACCTGGAAGCACAGCGAGACTGAACAGACAGGGGGTTAATTGTGTCGTTGTCATGATAACAAAGCCAAAGCACTGAAGGGGGTGCTTTGTGCTTCACGCAAGACAATTGGGGTGACCTCAGTGCGATAAGATGGCGTGGTTCCCTTTAAATAAAGGGGGGGAAAGCTCCTCTCTGCTGTTGTTTCAGTACAGTAGTACATTTGTCTGCATCGTACAGTACAGTGCACAGCTGCACACGGGATGTGTTGCACATAACCTACTGAAACTTTTCAAAATAAAACGCTAAGTTCCTTTTTTTTTTTTTTTCTCGCATTGCGTTCCCATTTTCTGAGCCCTCTTTGTCTGCGTGCTTCTGTTTCAGATTCTCCGTGAAGACTCTCCTGGAAAAATACACAGCAGAGCCGATAGACGACTCCTCGGAGGAGTTTATAAACCTCGCTGCTATTTTAGAGCACATCCTCAGCCATCGCTTCAAAGGTAACGCAGCAGGTAACAAGGCAGCGTGCGCTTCGTATGCGGGGTTAACAAAATGTCTCAAGAACCACTGGACAGATGTGAATGATCTCAGAACGTAATCAATGGATGTGAAGCACAAAGTTTGACCAAAACGGCTATAAATCTTTGGCTGCTCGTTATTTTAGTTTGAAGCTCTGTCCTTAAAGGCAGCAGGTGCATTGCTGTGAGGCATGCTAGTCCTTTAAGTAATACTTTTTATTGTTTGCTGTGGCTAAGCCTGTCGCGATAAACAATAAATCAATCAATCGCATGATAAATGAAAATTAGCTACCTCATTTTCACCAAGTTTGTTTTCTCAGTCATCCAGGTATATAACAACAAAAAAGGTTGAATCATGTCATCTGGACTTCGTTTTT
>JARVGV010000412.1:28374851-28386109 GCA_031762435.1 Hypsolebias longignatus | reverse complement strand
CATTGAATATGGAAAAAAAAATAATAATAATTGTATGTACTTTTTCTGCTTCTTTCTGTTAACTTCAGCTTTTTGTGCTTATGCTAATCTTTGAATTTCAGATTTTTTTCTGCCTTTTCAGCAACTGTTTAGCCATTTTTCTGATAATTTTAGCTGTTTCAGCCATTTCCACTTCTTGTGCTCATTTCAGCTTCTTTTATCTTAATGCAGCAAATCTGCTCTTTCTTCATCAATTTTTTGCTTATTTCTGCCTTTTCAACTACTTTTCTGCAAATGTTTAGCTAATTTCAGCTTTATTATTATTATTATTACTATTATTATTATTATCTAATTTCACCTTCTTTCTGCTAATTTTTTGCTTATTTCAGCCTGATTCAGCAAACATGCTCTTTCTGCAAATATAAGCTTTTTTTTTTCACCATTTCATTCTTTTCTTTTGCAAATTTCAGCTAATTTCAACATTCTTGAGGTCAATTCAGCTTCTTTCTGCCTGAATCAGCAAACGTGGCTCTTAGTCACTATTCTTCTACTTTTTTCCCATCATTTTAATTCTTTTGCCTCTAAAGGAGCTTTTTCAGTCTTTTTTTTTTTTTAATTTAAACTCGCATTTCACTAACTCTAACACTAGCTTGCTGTTTCATGCTTGTTTGCTAGCATTTTGCTACTTCCGACGCTAATCTAGCTTTTTCTTGCAGGTCACTAGCTTTCCCACAAATCATTTGGCTTGTTTAGCTACATTTTCAATTGTTTATCTTAAACGAGTAGTGATGGTTCAGCGATTAAAAATTTACAGCTTCGCTTCAGCTTCCTCAGCAGTTTTCTTCAGAATCGTCCAGCCATAAGCATTCAGCTGCATTTTGGCTGGAAATGCTAATTTTTCTAGTTAGTTAAAAAACAATCCAGTGCATTCTAATTATGAGATTATTTAAATCTGTCGAAATGATTAACACCTGGTGCATCCCGTATCACCTAAGCCAAGATGCTTCAAAAGTGATGAGTTTTAGGAGTTATAATAATTTGAAGTATTCTTTGTAGATTTGTAATAAAGTTAAAATGCTGCAAAAGAGAAGGATGAGGCTGTTTGGACTTCACTTCATGAATCTTCACTCATGCAGTGAAAAAGAATTCTCTTCACACAAAGTGATAGTTCTGTTAACGTCGCAGCGGCGTGTTCAGGCCCAGGTGAGGTTCTCTCCTCAGCATCACAGCAGAGTCGGCACCAACGCTCAGCTTTTGACGGACAGCCGAGGGGTTAAAAGTTCAAACGGCTTCATTGCAGCAAAACCTCTGAGGAATCCAGCAGAACAGAAACCTATAGAGCCAACCGACCTGCAGCTTTAACTCACCTCACATGACCCCTGACCTCTTTGTTGAAACAACCCTTTTGTGATGCTTTGTAAAAAATAAAAAATAAAAAAAAACTGCTGCAAACTGTCTGAGGTCAGCTGAACAATGGCAAAGTCCCGACTGAAGAATCTGTTCCTTTAGTGTCACGGCACGAGCACAAAGAACGATTAATGAATCTACATTTATGATTTTATAAATACAGTATACAGAGAGCAGGGTGTGTGTCAGAACGCAAACAGAACGAGGTGTTCATCTCCTCCCTGCACCTGTTTTTTAATTTTACCTCCGTGATGAGAAAAGTCCAGGACTCTGCAGAAAGACAGCTGACATTTACCTCGCAGTGTTGCTGCTTTTTATTTATTCTTTCATTTGAAGCACATATTGAATTAAGGACTTCCTATGGAATGTGTTGCTGAATAAAGTTCTAAAGTATCTACAAGTTCTATGTTTCACCATTTGATACGTTTATTGTGTGAATGTTCATGAAGCATTCCCACTAATGTAATCCTTTTCTTTTTCTTGTACGTTTTTCGGCATCTGTTTTATTCCATAATTTTTGTGCTATTTCAACAAATCATAAATCAAAATGTTCAGCTCGTTCAGGAGAAGGGTGCTGTGACTTTTGGTATTGGTGCAACTTTAGCTTTTTGAAATATTCAGCCATTTCTGCCACTTTTTTTTTTTCCTCATGGGAAATTAGTTGAGCTAATTTTACATCTTTCAAATCTGTTTACAACCTTTTACTGCTCCTTTCACATTTTGTTCTGCTTCAGATTCTTTCAGCTGCTTTGTGAGAATTTAAAAATAAAATCAGCTACTTTCTGTGAATTTCAGCTGTTTTGTGCACCTTTCTGCTTTATTCTGCTACTTTTCATTCATTCAACCTTTATTTAGGCAGGTTAATCTCATTGAGCCTCACTTACAGCATTTCTGTGCTTATTATAACTACTTTCATGCTAATTTCAGCTTGTTATGCTCCTTTCAGCTTATTTCTGCAAGTTTAAACTGTTTATGATATTCCAGCTACTATTTAGCTCTTTTATGCTTATTTGTGCTGGTGGCCGAGATGGGGTAGAGGCAAGGCAGCCGACCCAGGACCCGAAAATCCCTGACTTGATCCCCAGTCATTGCACATCTCGTGGTGTCTCTGAGCAGCACACCCCATCCCCAGTTGCACCCCGGGTGCCCCCAACAGCCGCCCACCGCACCACCCGAGGGTGGATGGGTAAAATGCAGAGAGCCAGTTTCACTGTTGTATGGGAACATACAATGATTACAACACATTTTTATTATTATTCTGTTAATGCCACATTTCTTTTGCACTCATTTAAAAAAAACTTCTGCCTGATTCAGTAAAAATGTGCTCTCTCCACTTTATTCTGGTAATTTAAGCTTTTTTTCTGCTTTTTCAGCTACTATTTAGCTGCATTCATTTTGAGTATCTTCATAAGATAAAGCGTTATACAAGTACAGTACATTTATCATTCCTTTCTGCTAACTACAACATTTTTGTGCTTATTATAACTTCTTTCATGCTAATTTCAGCTTGTTATGCTCCTTTCAGTTTATTTTTGCAAGTTTCAACCATTTCTGCTATTTCGGCTACTATTTAGCAATTTTATGCTAATTTGAGCTTTTTCCTCTAATTTCACGTTTTTTGCACTCATTTAAACTTTTTTCAGCCAAATTCAGCAAAAATGTGCTCTCTCCATCTTATTCTGGTAACTTAAACTTCTTTCTGCTTTTTTTAGCTATTAATTGGCTGTTTATTGCAAATTTCAGCTTTTTTTTTTTCTTTTTCAGATAATTTCCACTTTTTGTGCTTGTTTCTGCTTCGTTCAGACTGATTGGGAATAATCGTACTATCCTCACTTCCTGTTCAGTAATTTAAGCTTCTTTCTGCCTTTTGAGATATTTTTTGATAATTTCAGCTTTTTTAGCTGATTTACTGACTTTTGTGCTCTTTTCTGCTTATTTAAACCAAATTCAGCCAAAAAAAAAAAAAAAAAAAAAGGTTCTTTCTGCTTTCTTCTACTAACTTGGGCTTGTTCTTCCATTTCAGCTTGTTTTAAACTAATTTCAGCTGTTTTTCAGCAAGTTGTTCAGCAATAAGCACTCACACTAAATCGTTTTGTTTTTGTTTAGATTTCACACATCCCAGAAAAAAAATGTGGCATCACTGAGAGTTCATGCTTCAGTTCTAATGCAGCAACTTTTTACAGATGCACACACACACACACACACAGATGGGGAGTTTGATGTCGAAGTTTGATTCCAACCAAACTGTATTGATCGTTGGGCCGGCTCACTGAGGATGACGAAGTGGATCAGCAGCGGATGCACAAAAAGGTCAGGGTTGTCGATGTGTGTTTGCATGAAGGATCGAGCACGGATGCTGCAATTTAAGATCCATTTCAGCAGGAACACCGGAGGAATTCATCATCTCCAGAAGCTCAGGGACAGAGTGGAGGCCTGCATCACTCGCACGGTGAGAGCGCGTCTCATAAATACATGGTCCGCAGGTTTGATCCCTGAATCAGACAACGAGTCTTGTCCTTGAGGAGGACGTGAAGCTCTGAGGACAGTCTGTCAACATGTCCGGAGTAGCAGATGAGTTAAAGTGATGAATGGGATTGTTCTGTCAGGGCTTTGCAGACACAACCGGTCCAACTCCTCAGGATCCTGACGAGATCTGTTGTTTTGTCCTGACGCCTCGGCAGCAGAAAGCAGGTCAGAATTTAAATAGCTGGAAATAGAACATCTGCCAGGGCCTTGTCAGTCAGCAGAGCGGAATGAAATATGGAAATCGGGGCGCTCTTCAAAGAGATGCAGGCCTCTCAGTGCGGGCCTGGGTCGCCAGCACCCCCCCCCCCCTCCTCTTCCCAGCAGCCCCAGTGGAGCCCCGCCCCCTGAAACGTGTGCTACATTCCCAGGTGCTGCTGCTGAGGCCCGGTCCAACTCCAGTGCCAGCTCATTAGTGCAGATCGCCTGGCGGAGCTGGCAGCTGGCATCATTAAACTTCAAACCAGCTTCAGACCCAGGGTGGAGCCACGGGGAGACACCGCCTGCTCCTCCGCCTGCTCCTCCGCCTGCTCCTCCGCCTGCTCCTCCGCCTGCTCCTCCGCCTGCCAGCAGCCAATCAGAACCATCGACACCAGCGACCAGCACCAACAGTGTTTACTGCATCTGCAGCCAACCAACATCTGCAGCCAACCAACATCTATATTCAACCATCTGCATCCAACCACCAACTGCATTTGACCACCAACTTCATTCAACCATCAGTTACAACCAACCATCATCTCATCCAACCACAGTCTACATCCAACCACAATTGTCCAGCCACCAACTTCATTCAACCATCTGCATCCAACCAGTCTACATCCAATCACCATCTTTACCCAACTACATCGACATTCAATCACCTGCATCCAACCACCATTTACATCCAACCAACTACATTTTTCCACAAACTGCATCCAACCAAAATCTGCATCCAACCAACATCTATATCCAGCCATTTGCATCCAACCAACATCTACATCCAACCACAATCATCCAAACACCAACTGCATTCGACCACCAACTTCATTCAACCATCAGTTACACCCAACCATCATCTGCATCCAACCACAGTCTACATTCAATCTCCATCTTCACCCAACTACAATCTACATTCATTCAACTGCATCCAACCACCATTTACATCCAACCAACTACATTCTTCCACCAACTGAACCCAGTCACCAACTACATCCAACCACCATCTGAATCCAACCACCAACTACACCCAACCATTAGCTACCTGTACACCCAACCACCAACTACATCCAACCACCAACTACACCCAACCATCAACTACCAGTACATCCAACCATTAACTGCATCCAACCACACCCAACCATCAACTACTGGTACACCCAACCATCAACTGCTTTCATCCATCAATTACACCCAACCACCAACTACACCACAAACAAATTTGAACTCAGAGCTTGAAAATAAACGGAACCAGTGTTTCACGAGTGTTGAAGGACAAGTGGGATCATATTCTTCCCTTTGTACCGTTGAGGGTCTGTTCATTTTTAAATGAAGTGCTGCCAAATAATCCTCATATTAAAATACAACAAAGTGACTTAAAGCAATAACTTACAGTAAGAATATATTTTTTTAATACCGAGACTTTTGATTAATTTCAGAACAAGCCTCAAGACAATGGGAACCTTGGTTCTTTTATAAAGTAAAACTTGCTCTTTAAATTTCAGCATATATTTATTGTGACACTGAACCTACAGCATTCAACCCCAAACTCTGACTCGGGTTAGCAGTGCAAACCCTGTTATCTCTCTTATCTCTCTGTTCTTGACCTTTGACTTCATGGCAGCGTTTCAACAGGACAACATGGTTCACTGGAGCAGAATCAGGAAGTTACAGAACCTCCAACTCCACCAGGTATGGTGTCATGACAGAAATCATTTGTGACAAAGACTGAGGACAAGTGATTCATTTTTGTTTACACTGGAGTCATCATCTGCACAAAATAAAGTAATAATAATAACATTAATAGTTAATAATAAGTGTGTCATCAACATAAAAACAAAACGACAACAAACAAAAGAGTTACAAGATAAATGCACATTCCTTTAAAATAATTTCTCGTGCAGGTTTTCAGTGGTTTTATTTCCCCCTTCCCCAACAATTTTCATCTCTCATTTCTCATGAAACAAATCTGTATCTACATCAGAAAATAACTACAACCTTTCTCTTCCCAGCAACTTTGTTTCCAAAATGGATGCTCTGGGAAATAACTTTCCTGATAACCGTTGTGCCAGGTGTATCATCTTCAGTCTTCTTTGTCAGAAATCTTCTCATTTCATTATTTTTACATTAAAAAAATGTCCAAATCTGCTTTTTTTTGTCAACATACTGTAAATTTAGAGAATAAATAAATAAATAAACTACTGCAGAATGGAAATATGTTTTTCTTTTTCTTCTGATTTTGCAACTGTGACAAAAGTCTCCTCATGAAAAATCCTCAGTTTTTGGATAAGATTTTATTCACAAACAAATCTTTAGAAAATCTTGGCAAATTGCTCCTTTAGTTCTAATAAAAAAAAGGATTTCGTTTGTGCTCAGTTCGACTCAGTTTATGGCAGAGAGTCCTCTCAGTGGAAATAATCCAAACAGAGAAACAAACATGGTTTGAGTTTTTTTTAATCATCTTTTTGTTTCTTTTTCTGTGGCCACAATTAGACAGTGAGGCAGGAATGATAACGACTTGATTATTTAGGGGGGAAAAAAAAGAAGAGAGAGATACTTTTTAAATTTATTTCATGTTCTGCGATAATTGCAAAGCTTCTGCTCTGGATTGTATCAAACGGTTATCTGACAGCTTCCACACATCCCACAGTCTTCATATCTTCACGCTGGAGCCAGAGAAAAACTCATTTCTTCTTTCATATGGTGGAAAAATCTCCAGATAATTTCCATTAAATCAACTCATTAACGTTTCACACAAACCTGAAAGTTAGTGGGGTGAGAAAGAAACCATCAGAGATGGGGGGAATGTAGCGTTCTTTTTGAGCTCCGGGTCATTTTGGAGCCTCTGTCACTCTTTGCTGCTCGGCTCACGTCTGAAAGGTTTTTATTTTAAATGTCAACCACAGTTTGGACACTGAGGCAACTGGGGCTGTTCCTGTACAGCTGTTTACATGTTTTTGAACTCAACTTCAGCAAATGTTCAATTATTTCAGTATCAAAACCTGCAGCTTGTTCAGGACTTTACAGCTCTGTCTTCTATTCTTTTTACTTTTATATTTTTAGTGGTGTAACTTTATTTACATTATTTTAGAAACACATTTAGTTAAATTTAAATCCTTAAATCATTACACTTAAAAACATCATCATAAGTGTTTCATTTTAACTTGTATACAGTTTTACTAGTTTAGTTTTAGCTGCTGTCCTGCTGGTTTTAGCTTTTAGCTATTGCTTTGCTAACATTACATATAAGCTACTGATTCTTTTAGCTTTTAGCTGCTGTTTTGTTTGTTTAAGCATTAAGCTAACATTCAGCAGATTTTAGATTTCAGTTCATGTTTTGATTATTTTAGATCACGCTGATTCTGTTTTATTGGTTTTAGCTCTAAGCTAGTTCTGCCAATGTTAGCTTTTAGCTACTGCTTTGCTAACATTAAGTTTAAGCTACTGTTTCTTTTAGCTTTTAGCTACTGTATTGTTTGTTTAAGCATCAAGCTAACATTCAGCAGATTTTAGATTTCAGTTAATATTTTGATTATTTTAAATCACACTGATTCTGTTATATCGGTTTTAACATTAAGCTGCAGTTCTGCCAATGTTAGCTTTTAACTACTGCTTTGCTAACATTAAGTTTAAGCTACTGTTTCTTTTAGCTTTTAGCTACTGTTTTGTTAGTTTAAGCATCAAGCTAACATTCAGCAGATTTTATATTTCAATTAATGTTTTGATTATTTTACTTCTCACCTACTGATTCTGTTTCATTGATTTTAACTTTTAGCTATGGTTTTCCTATTAGCTTTTAGCTACTGCTTTGGAAATTTGAACTTTTAGCTACCATTTTATCTTTTAACTATTGTGCTGCTGCTTTTAGCTTTCAGCTACTTTTATGCTAGATTCATTTTTTTTAGCCACAGATTTGCTAGTTTTAGTGATTGTTCTGCTAAATTCAACTTTTGGCCACTGTTTTGTTCATTTTAAATTTCATCTTCTGTTTTTCTAGTTTTAGCTTTCAAGTTTATTTTACCATTTTTAGTTTTGCTTTGGCTATTTTTAGCCTTTGTTCAACAAATATCAGTAAAGTTATGCAGCTCGCAGCAGTCACACTGTATTTGAACAGAAAAGCACATTTTCCTGTTTTTTATTTTGGGGAAGAATTTCTGCAGCTACAAAGTCCCTCCTGAAAGTCAAATAATCAGCTGAAGTGTTTCAACTTCGCCTGTGGGATCAGCATCTGAAGTAAAGAGGAACAGATCAGTCGGGTGGATTTTTATTCAAGGACATGAGTCATCATTCAGATCTGCTGTTCACAAAATGTCACAAACGTCCCGGGTGGATCCCTAACTAGGTTCATGTGCGCTGATTCAACTCCTGATCGGTGACATGAAGGTCACCAGTCCACTGATGGACTTCAGTGCTTTGTGGTTTTGACTTGACCTTTTGACCCTTCCCCACGTTTGGATCCCAACTCCTTCCTGATCACCTTCTCAGCCAAATCTCTCGGGAGAAACCAGATTTTATTCCAGTGTGTTGGACACGTATTTGGCAGCTCTCCCACTCTCTCTTCCACCTCTCAGAGAAAAACGAGCTGCTTGCCTGCAGTCTTGATTTCAGCGCTGCCATCGCTGAGACCTTGAGAGGCTTTTTGTTCGAGGACAGAAATGCCTTTGAACAGAGATTCAAAGAAATCGTGCAGTTGTAGCTCAGACCCACACGGAGGCAGCAGCGTGTTTGTGGCAGGACGAGGCGGCTCTGTAGGCAGTTGACCCCTGAGGAGAGGAGGGGGGTGGGGGCAGGCTCTGCCTCTGGTTCCCCTGGCACCGAGCCTTCACACTCAGCCTGAAAAAGAAGAAGTGTAGAGCAGAGCCTTCGGACTCCATCTGCAGCTTCCACCAGTCAAGACGAGTGAGACGGGGAGAGTCTGAGACAGGTGGAACCACCCCCGTCCAGATGTCCCAGCAACCAACATCTGGACCACATCCCTGTCTCCCCATCATCCCTGCTCAGCCAACTCAAAGCTTCTTGTTTCTCTCCTCCTCATCATCACCGTCAGCTGGTCCTTCGCTCGTCTTTTCCTCGGTGATGTGATTCTGAAGCTCAAAAGAAAAAGAAGGTTAAATTTCTCTGCACTCCAGTTCTGCTCGGGTCAAAGGTTTTATACAACTGTTACGATGAACACCTGGATGAGCAGAGATATCAACAGAAAATCACATTTCTGAACTCAGTAATTTAACCAGTTTTAAGATGAAACTCTTTTAATTTGGTGTTTATGCATTTTTAATTTAGACAGATTTCTTTTTTTTTAATCTTGTAAGAAATTTAAAGGGGATTTTCCCAGTTTTACATAACAGTGGTGACTCAGCATCATAAATAGCTTTTTCCCTTTTTTCCTCATTTTATTATATTTTTTCCTGTACGTTCTTTGTAATCGAATAATTTATGCATGACTTTTTATGCTTTGAAAATATTTAAGTTTACTGTAAAATGTCCAGGGGAAAAACGCAGTGAGATCTCCCAAATGTATGTAAAAACGTTTTTTTTTTTTTTTATTAAATCTGCTTTACTGGTCCTGTTTATTTTTATTCATGTATTTATTATTTGTTTGTTTATTTTACGTGCTACTTTTAGCTTTTTGCTACATTTTTTTCTACTTTTAGCATTTAGCTAGGGTTCTACTAGCCTTTTGCTACCTTTAGTCATGTTACGTCTAGGTTTATGTTAGCCTTCTGCTAATTTTAGCTTTTAGCTAGGGTTGTACTAGCTTTTTGCTACATTTAGCTATGTTACTTCTAGGTTTATGCTAGCCTTCTGCTAATTTTAGTTTTTAGCTAGCATTTTGGTCATTTTAGCTTTTAGGTTATTGTTTGTTATATTTAGCTAGGCTTTATTTTTTTTTAGCTTTAGGCTAGTCATGTGTTATTTTAGTTTTCAGCTTTGCTAATTTTGCCTTTTAGTTCCTGTTCATGTCAATTTTTAAGTTTTGATCTAGGGTGTTTTATTTATTTATTTCATTTTACTAGTGTTTTGCATTTTTTTTTTTTTTTTAAGGTTCTGCATCTTTTAGCTTTAACAACTCAGCTCCTTCAGCTAATTTCAGCGGTCGTTCACCATTCATTCTCACAGAAATGGCAGATTTTCCAAGTTCATGTGTGTCTGTAAATTAAATTAGGTTTATTTATGTGAAAATTCTACACTTATTATGTTTTATATTTATTTATTTATTTTGCCTGTGTAAGTTACAAAAGGTGGTTTGTGAAAAAACAATGCTGAAACGAAGTGCCCTAATGGCAGCACATGCTGTCTCTTTCTGCTGCATCTCTGTTGAATCGAGCCATTTAGCTGAAAACTGATACAAGAATAGGGAATAAAGTGTTGAGCAAGACAATCCAACAAGTCTGATTAGGCAGCGTGCAGCCAATTAGGCCTACTAGTTCTCATCTGCAGGCTGGTGAGCAGCAACGACAAGCACATTAGCCTATAGTGAAGAGCTTTTTGTCTGTCCCATAACATAATTATTCCCCTGCTGTTACATTTAATCTGATTCATGTAAGATTGAACTTTCTTCTAAAGTGCCACCAAGCAGCAAAGAGTTTTAACTGCACTCGTGACACTGCGCTTGATTTTATAGAAGCGCATGCAAACAGTGAAAACAGAGGAGTTCAGATGACACATACAAACAGCAGTGCTACTAATCGTTATAAACTTTAGAGTCACATCAAGTTTAATTTTCTTCTTTAAATGAATGAGACAAGACTATGAAACATTATCTTCATTAAATAAACAGTTTTAGCTACAAGAATGACAAGAACATTTCTTCTTTTTCTTTTAATAGTTTTTGCCACAAACTCCTGACTCCTGATTTCTCACATATCTTCTGACTTTAGTATCATTCTTCTTGGAAGAATGGGGGGTCCTCCTCCAAAATTTTTTTAAATAAAGTAGATGCCATTTCCTACATTCTGGTGTATTTTAATGGACATCTACATAAATAAACACTTGGCTCTGTAAGGATGGCTCCCTCTGCTGGCCCTTGTCTGTTCTCCTTGTGTTGCCTCCTGCCTGTTCTGTTTGTTTAATCATTTAGTTCTGTGTTTAATCATTTAGTTAGTTCTTAGTTCTGTGTTTTACTCAGTTAGTTACTTCAGCCCCTCTCTGTG
>JARVGV010000412.1:28129283-28140299 GCA_031762435.1 Hypsolebias longignatus | reverse complement strand
AGTCATCTACAAGCTTTGCAAGTGGGAAGACCTGAAAAATCAACAGTGTATCAAATACTTGTTCTCCCCACTGTATATATATATATACATATACGGTAAACATATACATACTTATATACATACTTATATATATGGACATTGTGGTGTTCGTCAAACAAGAAATGAAGGCAGTGGTGACCGATGTAGCATTTCCAAGTGACTGTAACATCAGGAAGAAGGACCATGAGAAGCTGGAGAAATACCAAGGGGTGAAAGCGGAAATACAGAATTTGTGGAGAGTCAAAGCATCAGTGATCATCGTAACACTTGGTGCTGTGATCCCCCAAGGAGGAAGAGTGGTTTCAGCAGATCCCAGAAACAACCTGAGAGATATCCGTCCAGAAGAGCGCAGTCTTAGGGACAGCTAAGATACTGAACAGAACCCTCAAACTCAAAATGCCTCTGGAGGACTGAGTTTGAAGTGAAATGGAATTGCCCAAGTGGAAGAGTATGGGGAGCCACAAGTTTTTCATACATAAATGTATATACAGTATTTGTAAACAGACACCTCTATCATTTGAAGAAACTGTGCTTTCTAGTTTTTATATAGCTTAAAAGTATAGATCCCTCAAATGATCCGGGTGGCCCTTGGGGTGGCCGAAGATTAATCTGTAGTGGCTGAGGCCACCATTGGCCTCCCCCTGGCTCTGCCATAGCACCTGGTTGACTATCTTGCACCAAACACATTAAAATGTACTTGTATTTCCTGTTCGATTCCAGTCCAGTAAATAAATAAATAAATAAATAAATCACTCCTCAAAAACTACAAACATTAACTATTCTAATGCGTTATCAACAGAGAACATCGACGTACCACTTGTTTTGTTCCTGAATGATTCTCAAATCACAGTTAAGTATTTTAACAAGTAAACAAAAACATTCCCCTGAATGGACTGAATTAATAAAATACTGTATAAGTAAAATATAAAATAAAAACTTTACTGTGATGGACTTGTGACCTGTCCAGGATGTACCCTGCCTCTCGCACAGTGATGGTTGGACATGGGCACCAGTGACCCCCATGACTCAAAAAGAACGAAGCGGGTCAATATAATGGATGGATGTCAAGATGGATAAATAGTTTAAAGTTGTTCCAAATCCCTGAAGTAAATTTGTTTAATACCATTTTAAAGAAACTCACTGCAAAATATAAAATCAGCTTTCTTCAGTCATTTCATTTCATAGGAGAAATATTATTTTGAATAATAAAATTAAACATTATTTGTAGGTCCCTGACCTCAGATAACATCAGCTTCAGCTGGACTGTAGGGTGTATAAAGAGGCCCAGGTAAAGTGGATTTATCACTCATGCCAAAGGCAGGGACAAAGAAACGATGTTAAACAGTCTCCATCAATAAGCCTGTGCTCTGTTACCATGTTTGCAACAGACGTTAAGGTTAGCTTTGAAAGTTGTGGCTGCGGGCTGATGGCTGCATCACTGAATAACTCAATCCTCCTCAAGGTTTTTGGGTCAAGAGGAGTCAAGGACGGTGACAGACCAGGGATGGGTGAAAAGTGAATTAACAGGGGAGCGGACAGCTGCTGTTTCATCTGGAGCGCTGACCCCGCTCGTAATTCCAATCACCTGACTTGTTTGATGCAGAAAGAAATCCCTCAGAGAGTGAAAGGAATCGCCTTACTCTAACATCTCTATCATGATCGTGTGTGTGTGTGTGTGTGTGTGTGTGTGTGTGTGTGTGTGTGTGTTTGTGCGTGTGACCATGATACCAATCTTTAAAAACTGACCCTGAATCAAAAACCTCACTGAAAAACCCGAGGCTGTATTTTATACGCGTCTCACAAAAAAAAAAAGCTGAAGCCAATAAGAGGGCTTTGCAGAATCAGCTATTAATCATCATAATGCAGGAGGCATCCAGCGATGAATTAGAATCCCTTGGCCCATGCAACCTCAATAATCCAATTATTTAAAAATAAATCAAAACAGAAGTTAAAGTAGCATTGTGGAATCTTTTACGCGAAGGTCAAAAGATTACAGCAACTAGAGCAGAACAGACAAGCTAAAGGTGTGTTGTTTACTCCCTGACCGTGGTAATTCTCCTGTTGAGATCACGACTCAAGCTCAGGGCAAGACGGCGATTAAACCGAAAGCTTCGATTCAAACAGATGCATCTCAAAACTGTAAAACTTTGAGGGGATGTTGAGACCTGTGTATCAACGTTTGTTCAAGACTTTATTTAATTATAGAAAAGAGTTCATGAAGTGATCAACTTAAACAGCACAAAGGTTTTCTCGCATCGAGTCCTAATTTCGCCTTCAATTGTGAATTTGTAATTAAAATACAGTATGTGACCAGATGTTGACCTCCACATCTGTTTGTTTACCATAAAAAGAAGTGAAAAAGGGTCAAACGATAAATTCACAGTTCAAGCCCCGGGGTGTAAATGGTAACTGGATGGTACTTATGTAGCGCCTTTCTACCTCATAAAGATTCTCAAAGCTCTTTACAACAATCTGTGCCTCATTTACCCATTCATACAGCATCTACTGGATCTATACAAAGAATAATCAGAGCTTTATAACATTCATAAACTGATGGGACATACATTAGAGGCAACGAGGGGTTCAGTGTCTTGCCCAGGGGTACCCAGTGGAATTGGACCCCCAACTCTTGCACTGGAGGACGACCGCTCTAAACACTCAGCCACAGCCGAATGCAGCCCAGGGGCCAGTTGTGGTCCTTTGAATGACTGTGTGTGACAATTGCAATTTAAAAATGGTATAATTTTGGCCCCCAGGCCTAAATTGGTCATTATTTATATGAAGGGTGATGTTTTTGTAACTTTTAAAGTTCAACACAAAATTCAAGATTAAATAAATGTAAAAGGTGCAATAATTGCTATACAGTACTGTATATATTTTTGTCTTTAACATTTTTTTCTTCCTTTCTTTCAGTTTCATAATGAAAAGGACCATTGTGACGTGCCCCTGCGTCAGTTATGTCCGTGTGTTTGTAATTAATGCTCCTTTTCTCTGTGCAGCTGAAAAGGACCAAGCTGGAGGAGCGAGGGAGGCCAGAGGAGAAGTTGGTCTGATGGTCAACGGTTCTTGTTCTCCAGCCTCGGTCCGGCTCCGGCTCCGGCTCCGGCGACAGGTTATTGCACCCTGTCACAGTTGTTGTTGTTTGTTGTTGTTGAGCTAATTGTTTTTGGGACTGGGAGTCACCTGTGTAGTTTAGTTTTTCTGGTTTTTGGTTTTAGGGTTAGTCCCTGGGTTATAGGGCGAGGGGAGCGGCCCAAATCCGATGGCAAACTGCTGGTTGGTTCGGGGCTCCGCCCTCTTTTTTGTTTGTTTCAACCAGTCCCAGTCTGCATTTATGGTCAGATGATTTACTGACAATTAAAACTTAGTCAAAAACTGTCTGGGCTTCATATGTTGTGTGTCCTGCATTCTCCTAGACTTATCAGGACCATAACAACTATAAAACTTTACCAATCAGAAAGAATTGAACTTGGGGACTGAATATACATAATTTACATCCATTTTGAACCACAACTTTTCAGTGTTTGGTTTCAGAAGGTAAAACAAAACTCTCAGGTTGTATTTGAGCTGTGAGCCAACAACATTTTCACTTCACGGCTTCACAACTAGGCCATATTATGTGTTAGTGACTTTTTTCAAAGAAAGGGGACTCCTATCATGCCTTTTGTTTCTGGAGAATTGACATGAATTAACTTTCCAAACACAAAGAAACAAAAACATACCCAACAAATCAAAGGGACTGAAGGCTTTTTTGTTAATAAAATAAATTCTTATTGTTTCAAACTATGATTTAAAACTCTTTCATCAATATTATAACTTGTCTTTCCACTAAAATATTGTGAATTTAAAGAAATGATGCTTCTTCTAAGCTAATATTCTAATTAATCTGGCCCAGCGGATCCGTTCAACTTGACAATTGTGGCCCACATGTGAAAAAGTTTGCATGTTTGAATGTTTAGCTCTGTCTTTATGGCTCTCACCTGTTTAATTGCCAATACTGTACTGTATTTATTCAGTCTTGACAATTGTCTCAATCGTTCTCCTTCCTTTCCCATTCAGCAGCAGTTTTATTCTAATATTTCCACCTTGTCTAAAATTCTGTTATCTAATTCCATCTTATTTGTTTATCTACATAAACTGTCTCCAGTCTAATGCAAGTCAATCCCATACCATAACATACCTCACCACACCAGCTTTAGTTATAAAACACTTTAAAAATACCCACAGGGCCAAAGTGCATTTGACCCATGACTCAAGCTTCCTCGTGGTTTTTGGAGGATTTGGCTTAGTGCTTTTGTTTATGTTGGTTGCATACCCACATTTTAGAATTACACTAATATATCTGGAAACCTACTGGTGTAAACTCCTTCAAACTGCACAGTTTGATATAGTTCAAGAAAGCTGGGGTCTTTTTTATGTTGCATTTCATATTTTGCAATGAGTGCCTTTTAAGCTGCAGACTGAGGAGGCTGAAATGATGGAGCTAACATTATTCCACAGGTAATGAGCAGGAAAATATTTGCTGAATTGAGATATCTATCATTGAAATGAGCATGTCAGCACATTGTGGAAAACTCTCCTGGAGAACAGACAACTGCGGCTCAAACTCAGCTCTGTCTGTTCGTTTTAGTTGGTGTACAATGGGATGTTTACATGTTGATCATAGCGTATATTCTGTGTAATTTTGAGTTCTTTTTATTCCAATTAACTTTCTCCTCTGCAGAAACACTGGCTTATTAAAATAACAGTTTCATAACTTATTGCATTGAGACTGAAAGGGAAGGCCAACCATACAATGACTAAAACTACAATAACTGCTGTCCTTATTTTTTTTTACATCATTTCGGTGTCACGTTCATTATGATGAGGCTATTTTTTACTCTAATGTTTTGCTAATCTGTAAAATGTCAATTTTTGTGCTGTTGTTTACATTTTATTCTGTTTCTTTAATCTCAGGGATGAGGGTCCAATGTCCCTTATAAGAATGAAAAGCCTGATGTAAGAATTATTATTTTTATTAATATTCTGTGAATGTTGATTCATCAGTCTCACGTCTATTTTACTGTATTTTGAATTTTTCTGTTAATTTTTGCATTCCAATTACAGTACTTCTACATACTTTGTGGCACTTTAGTCCTTCAAATATCGAGACTTTCGACTCATGTAGCAGATGGATGCTATGACTTTTGGCTTTTGTAATTTTTTTTTATTTTTTATTTTTTCAAAATATTTTACCAAATTCTATTATCATGCCTTTATAAATACATCAAATCCTCTTCAGTTTTTTCAAAAACATTGTTGTCTTTGAAATCTGCTTTAATGTACTGCTTGTAGTGTTTTCTTCTTATGCTATCTACTATTTGGCTACTTTCAGCTAGCTTCACCTTTTAGCTAGGCTACTGCTTTTACCTTTTAGCTAGACTTCAGCTATGTTCAGTTAGCATGTTTCTAGTTTTAGCTAGTTTTGCTTCTTTTAGCTGTAAAAACCTAGTTTCAGCTTTTAAATCAAATTTCATCAGTCAGGCCTCAACCGAAACATTTAAAGAATTTTGAAACGACAACCTGAAGTCAGGATGTGTTTGATGGACAGTAGCACAAAGTTTCCACTAAAACATGTTGAATCCCATCATCCTCCTTTCTAAAACATTTTTCAGCGTTTTTAGAAAATATGGCAACTTTACAAGCTGTACTCTAAGTAAAAATAAATATGTATTTTTGTGATTTAAAAAAAAAAATTTAACTTTGGTTGGAATTTAGTCTTTCGCTGGAAAAAAAAACTGCTTAGGTTTTGTTAAACTGTTGCTCTATTTGAGGATTGTGAAGAAATAAAATGAAAAATAAAATGAAAAATAGCTGAAAAGTTGCAGCTGCAGCTTTTTTAAGGTCACAGTAAGTCTTCCCTTTCAGAGATGCTGCTTTCTGTTTTTAGTTTTATTCTCATTTAGCAAAAAAAATAAAAAATTAAAAAAAAAGAGAGAAAGAAAGAACTTTGTCTTTTTCCACTTTGCTGAGATCAATAAAAGGAACAAGATGTTTTATTTTATGAAACAGTCATGATTAAACCTCTTTGCTTCAGATGACGAAACTTTCTCACTTCATTTGTCGCTGTGATTCTGAGAAAACTCCAGAGGTTAACTGCACGCACAGAAGTTATTGTTCTGAAAGAAAGTTTTCTTATGGAGTGCATTTGCATGTTCCAGGAGCTGTGAGCATCTGTAGGAGGTGATTCTGCTCCGAGGCTGTTATTTTTCTCCTGCCTGCAGCAGAGGCTTGTGCCCAGCAGGGCACAGGTCTGAAACATGTTCCACAATACATTTTGCAAACATTTGACGGTTTGAAAAGTAGAAGGAAAGTTCACAGCATGGCATTTTCTTTTATTACAGATAAAATGGCAAGTGGTAATTCATGGCGTTAAACGGGGATGAGAGCAAATGAAGACTGATTTAGGTGCTGCCTGCAGCTGAGTCTGCACATCCTTGGGTTTGTGATGAACTCATGCAGCAGAGCCGATAATGATAGGAGCTCAATGCTCTCCCATGACAACCCCAAGGAGGAAAATTAAAGGATCTGTGTGTGTGTGTGTGTGGCTGTATAGCCCGAACGATAAAGAAAAGCACTGCAGCCCCTAGCTGTGTGTTTGACTTAGCAACAGCCCTGCAGTACGGAGGACCAGGCAGTCAGCAGAAACAAACCTCCAGAAATGTTTGTGTTTGGGACTGAAAGGAGTTGGAGTCAGGAGAAAAGCACAGTGCAGAGGATGTGTTGGGAAACACTGAAGCAGACTTTCTGTCTGTGAGCAAAATATATCTTGAACCGATGCACCAGATTTTAGTGCAATTCTCCAAAAGCTTTCATTAGAAATCCATCTACAGCAGATTAATCTTTGGAGTTAACCTGATTCAAGATGGTTGCCACGGCCAACTGATCATAGGAAACGCAAAAACTGCCAGAAGTCAGTCATACTCAGATGATGAGCTTAAATTTGATGTGGTGGCAGCCGAGAGTAATTTAAAACACACGCTGAGTGAATGAGTTGAAAAGGAGGTGCCGTTGATGCAGTCCCGTCTACCTGGAGGCAGTGCTCGAGCGCCTGCCCGCAGAGATCCGTGGCGACGAGGGGCTCGGCAGTCTGCTGGGAGAAGCGGCCGTGGTTCGGGGAGGAGTTCTCCCCTGCCCTCAGTCCTGCTGCCCAGGAGGACAGAGACGTCTGCTGGGTCAGGGTGGATGGATCGGCATCTGCAGCCACGTTTCTTCGGATCTGCTTTTGTAAGAGATCCTTCCTGCTCAAAGCCATCAGCATCTAGAGTGACACTAATGAAACCAGGATGATGAGCTACAACAACGGTCAATTCCCCTTTGGGATCAATAAAGTATTTTTGAATTGAATTGGATGTGACTGCTGAAGGTTTGACCAAAAAGCCACAGCTGCAGCAGTTCTCAGCTGATCTCCGTCTGACACTCTGGGATGAACGGCGGCGGGCGACATGCATTCACACAAAGTTGCTACACAGAAGAAGTGGGACTCCCAACCTTTACTGCCTCTGCTTTAGATTCCTTCCTCCTGATTTGAGCCCTCAGCTGAATAATGTTACTCCACTCTGAAGACGCGGGCGTGCACGCTGCTCAGCTGCAGGAAAAAAAAAGGAGAAACTGGAATTTCACACGTCCCTCTCAAACTGCCGGTTCACTCCAACACACACACACAGACAGATGCCGATGCAGGCCTGGCCAAGAGTTCGTGCGCCGCCACACATCCACACCTGATCTTCTTCTGAAGGAGTGAATAATTACTTTGCCAAAGGGCACAACTGTGATCCCCGGCTGGTATTTAAAGCCTTGTCACCGAGTTTAAATCATCCCTGCTCTCCACCGCTTCACACAGATGAGTGGAAACGTCCTCTTCTCTGGCTAATGCAGGGATCACAACCCTGACGTCTTCATCATCTTCATCATGGATTATCGTTACCCAGCTGTGATGTTCCTCCTGGATGGACGCGTGCAACCGCTCACCATCCACTGTCTGTTATTGTGTTGCAGGAATCAGTAAGATGTAAAACTCTGAACTTTGCTTGTACTGCTCACATCCTGCAGCTTCACTTTCTTTGCATAAAGATGAGTTATAATTTCCAAGCGGGGGGGGGTGCTGACTCGATGGAGGTGTGTGTGAAAATCTGTACATCTAATTACTTTACTCAATTTCCTCGTCTCACCGCGTTAGCTTATCTGTGCTTTTTTTAATTTAATTTCCCAAGAAGCTCCCGCCCCACCCTGAGGTTCTTTCCTCCAACATTAGAACGTCCCACGCGTGTGTCCAGCCTGCGTGCAGAATCGTAGCTCCCACATGAAAGGAGCTGGGGCTGGTCCTGTCGTTGTCCTCGTCTGATGTACGTCATGTCTCCCACGATGCTCGGACTCGCACGATGCAGGCGACCGAGACGATTAAGACGCTGCGCAGCAGGTTAAGGTGTCTCTCGTCACGCATGGGCACCGGAACCATTTGCATTTACATTTGTGCCTGTAGTGAAAGCGTGACCATGACCACCCCCCAGCTCACAGCCCAGAATATCTGAGAGCACGGCCTGAAAGCCGCAGCACAAAGAAGCATAACATCAGGACAGAGCGAGTATCCAGGTAACAAAAAGCCCAATCAGTGTCTGAGTGACCCACATTGTCCCGCATGAGGCGGAAGCGGATCACAGAGACGCTAATGGTGTTTGTCACACAAACTATTGAAGCTGGTTCTTTGAAAATGAAAAATACTTTTGTTTTTTTTCTTCCATATGTTTTTCAGTTACGTCTGACAAAATTAAAGTTCCTGCTGGTGAAATACCAGCATTTCTACTGAAACAAGATCTCTGAACGTCTAAATCTTTGTCAAACCAATTAGCAGACTGCCCTCACTTCAATATGGAAAAAAAAAAAAAATGGATGTGTGTGTGTGTGGGGGGGGCGACTTATTAAAGTTGAGAAATTATTTTCAAAAATAGATCTGAAGCCAAACAAAAAGACTGTCTTAATTCTGCTGTTTACAAACTGGTTTCATGTGAAAGAGGTTATTTTTCCTGACAGACAAGTGATGTTTAGCTGACATTTAGCTGCTGTTTAGCTGATATTTTGCTGATGTTTAGCTAGCATTTATCTGATGTTTAGCTGATGTTTAGTTGACATTTAACTAATGTTTAGCTGATGTTTAGCTAAGGTTTGGCTAACATTTAGCTGATGTTTAGCTAATGTTTAGCTGACGTTTAGCTGATGTTTAGCCAATGTTTAGCTGATGTTTAGGTGACATTTAGCTGATGTTTAGTTGACATTTAGCTGATGTTTAGCTTATGTTTGGCTAATGTTTAGCTGGCATTTAGCTAATGTTTAGCTAATGTTTAGCTAATATATAGCTGATGTTTAGCTGGTACTTAGCTGATGTTTAGCTGGTATTTAGTTGACATTTAGCTGATGTTTAGTGGATGTTTAGCTGACATTTACCTGATGTTTAGCTGATGTTAGCTGGCATTTATGTTTAGCTGATATTTAGCTTTTGTTTAACTGACATTTAGCTAATGTTTAGCTGACGTTTAACTGATGTTTTGCTGACATTCAACTGATGTTTAGCTGACGTTACCTGGCATTTATGTTTAGCTAACATTTAGCTGATTTAACTGACGTTAAGCTGATGTTACCTGGCATTTATGTTTTGCTGACGTTTAGCTGATGTTTAACTGATATTTTGCTGACATTTAGCTGATGTTTAGCTGACGTTTAGCTGATGTTTAACTGATGTTTTGCTGACATTTAGCTGATGTTTAACTGATTTTTAGCTGATGTTTAGCTGGCATTTAGCTGATGTTTAGCTGATGTCTAACTGATGTTTTGCTGACATTTAGCTGATGTTTAGCTGGCATTTAGCTGACATTGAGCTGACGTCTAACTAATGATTTGCTGGCATTTACCTGATGTTTAGCTGGTGTTTAGCTGACATTTGGCTGATGTTTAGCTGGCATTTGGCTGACATTTGGCTGATGTTTAGCAGCGGTCTGGTTTCATATCCACAAACTGAATCACCAGACGAATCCTCGCTGATGATTTCAACATGAAGAGGAACACGCGTGACCCGTTCAGCTTTGATTCAGTCAACACTGTTCGTGCTGGATGATGTTAAACAGAGCAACGTCCTTCAGCTGAGAAAAGCTGCTCGTCTTTCATGAAGCATGAGGTCAAATCAAAACAGCTGACGCTCTTGATGTTCCTGACAGCAAGTCTGTGGGATCCTGTGATTTTATTCTTCCTTCACTTTTTTAAAAACTACTTTTAAACAATTTCCTCATTTCAACATTCAGTTTATTTTTAACTACTTCTGTATTCTTTGTGTTTCACAAGTGACTCATCAAGTTTCAGCTTATATAGCTTTTAGCTAGTGTTTTGCTACTTTTAGATTCTAGTAAGCCTAAGCTTTTGTTACTTTTAGCTGTAAAGCCAAAGTGTTGCTGCTTTTACTAGCTACTGTTTAGTGTTTAGCTAACCTTTTTTTTAGCTTTAATCTTTTAATTTTAAGCCTGTCTTTTGCTCCTTTTAGCTTTTATACAGAGTTTTGCTGTTTTTAGCTTTCAGCTGGTGTTTTACTACTTTTTGGCTTTAAGATAGCGTTTAGCTTCCTTTGTTTATTTTAGCTAGCGTTCTGCTTCTTTTAGCTATATTTAGCTTCAACCTCCTTAGCAAACGTCTGCAGTCGTTCAGCACTCAAACCACATTTTCACAGAAAATGTTAGTTTTCTAGTTTTCCTTAATGTTTATCATTTTCATTTTTGCACAGTTTTGTTCACCTTCTTCAGCTATAAAGAATATATTTTAAGTGATTATTACTCAGTTTCTCATTACTCAAGCTGAAACGGCCTTCCTTTTTTTTTTTTTTTTCTTTCGGCTTTCTCCCTTCGTTAGGGGTCACCACAGCGGACTAGTCGCACGAAAATTTTGCAATTGTTTTTA
>JARVGV010000412.1:28089650-28099797 GCA_031762435.1 Hypsolebias longignatus | reverse complement strand
CGTTTCGGACTTACGGCGCCGCCCCCAGTGACGTCATCACACCTTACGTTGCCTTTTTTATGCAGCATTTTATGTTTATTCTGGTTTATTTTTTAGGGTATTTTGTTAGCTAACTGCTTAGAAACACATTAAAATGGCGTTCTAAGTTGTTTTACATTGAAAGAATGTGTGAAAAAACGTGTTTAAAATGTCGTTACCGTTCGCCATGTGCGTTCGGCTCCGACTTACGGCAGAATCGAGTTGCGAACGGTTCTTAGGTCCGGAACCAGTTCGTAACTTGGGGACTGCCTGTATATGTAAACCATGTGATAGGGTGTGTTTTTTAAAGGGATGTGCCGACTTTTGTTTTGGTGAGTGGCTGCATCTAGGCATAACAAGTTCACTGTCACAAACTGGGTTGTTACGTCAAAATCCAAAATAGATACACCATAACTGAACACCTCTGTCATTTGAACAAACTAAATGTCATATTTATATGGTGGTGGCCATCTTGGATTTTGACCAAACAACATATTTTTTTGATAGGGATCTTTCTTACATTCTAGTTTTTGTATTGTTTAAAAGTATAGTTTTCTCAAATATTGGGGTGACCTCGGAGCCAAGGGCACCATTGGCAACCCTCTGGCTCCACCTATGCACCAGATCTAATTGCTCCATCCACTCATCAGGATCCATCACTCTGCGCTGCCTCCATCAAGCAAAGAAAAGCAAACCAACCTCTGTTTTTTTCTCAACAGCATAACCCCTACCCAAATATCTTGCACCAAAAACAAAGTTTGTTTTTTTAATTCCCTGTTCGATTCCAGTCCAGATAAACACTCATCCCAAAAACTACAAACACTCACTATATAAATTCTTCAGCCAGCGGGGAGCTCGGCGTAGCGCTTGTTCATTTGTTTTTGGACGATCTTCATGACATTGCAACAAGTAGCTTTAATCCAACGCTCCTGTAAATCCCCTCAGCAGGCCTCCCCCACTCTGACTCTGAGGTTCAGTGTACCGTCACCGGACAGCGTGCCGGTGGACTGATGCCCGTTCATGCAGAACTGACTGTTTACAGATAGTCAGGGTTCTGAGAATATAAATGGGCTCTCGCTCACTGGTTTCAGTCTGGTGTGGGATAAAGCAGTTGTAGTCACACCATGATGAGGTCAGCAGGAGCTTCAGAGTCTCTCCTCCCTGCCTTCCAGTGTTCCCCACCCCCACCCCCTTCAATAAACTGACCTCCCCTGGTCCCAAACAGCCGTTTCTAATATTGCAGATGTTGAAACAATGAGAAGTTCGTCCGATGTTGATTCTTTCTCTACATTTAAACAACGCGTGCTTCTGTCAGCTGAAGCTGTGTGAAGCTAAAATGAGGATTTACCCGTTCTTACTTATTCATCTCTGGGTGAAAGTCAAGCACTTCTTTAAATACGTCTCCTGGGAGTTTCACCCACTTGTACCGGCGCCTGTGAGTCGTTTCTCTTTAAGCTGAGCACTGGAACCCACCATTCCAGATATTCCACCAGTGTTTTGTCTCGGGGAGCGATGCCACATTGATCTGGTTTAGGTTCAGTGTTCCTGTCTCAAAACAGCACTGCTTCATGAAGGCTGTCAGCTTTACAAAGGTAAAGGAAGTTGGTTTTCTGTCTGTGTCAGCTGCTTTAAAACTGAGGTTAGGATGAGCTGGGTGGTCTGAGGCACCTCTGGGTTCATTTATGCTGCGCTGGCACATTTAGCTCTTTCACCTCAAAGGTAGGTGGTTGAGCTCTGCTCATCTGATGCTTCCTCATCTTTAAATGTTGTTTTTGTGAGTGGTTCAGTTACGTTTGAAAGAAATAAACTTGGAAAACAGTGTAAACAAGCCTTGCATGGACATCCTCCGTCATTGGGGGATTTGATTAGTGAATGTTTTTTGAGATGAGATGGAATTGAACAGGGAATGAAAGTAAACCTTAATGTTTTTGGTGCAAAATATTCAAGTTGGGAGGAGTTACTCTGTGGAGAAGAACAGAGGTTGGTTTTTGTTGCTTGTTCGCGGCAGCGCAGACTGAAAGATCCTGGGGAGTGGGCGGAGAAATTTGATCCACCACCAGGTGCAGGGGTGGAGACAGGGGGTGGCCGATGGTGGCCTTGGCTACCATAGATTAATCTTTGGTCACCCCAAGGGTCACCTGTCCTTTGAGTAAGCTGCACCATTGAAGCAAAATAATAACTAAAAAAACAAGAAGCTGGTTTACATATTTATATGGTGGTGGCCATCTTGGATTTTGACCAAACAACACATTTTTGATAGTAACTATTATAGACAGTAAATCAAACTCAATGACTTCTATTGACAACACAACAAAACATCAAGTGGTTAAAAAGTAATTAATACTCTGAGTAGTTTTTAAGAAGAGTACTTTGTACTTTTGCTAAATATTTTTTATAACACCAGTACTTTTACTTGTAATTGAGTGCAATTTAAGCAGTGTAACAGTACTTGTACTTGAGTACAACTTTTCAGTACTCTTTCCACCTCTGGTCACTGGATACATTATTGTTTTATATGTTTATCTCGTATGATTTTTGGCTTCTGCCTTTTTGTACATTCATGTTTATTGTCTGCTGCTGTCGGAGGACATGGACATAGTTGGAATTAGGACAGAGGACAGAGTGAGATGGAAGAGGATGACTCCCTGAGGTGATCCATGAGGAGGGAACAGCCAAAAGAAGGAGACGACTGCAGCTGTGACAAACCATCTTCCTAAAGAAGTACTTTTAGATTCTATTCTGCTCTGTTCTGTTCTAAGTTTGAGTTTTATTTTTAATCAAGGAAGGTCAAGTATTTTGGTGTTTATCTTTTAAGTTAACGTAGAAAAGGTGCAGGCTTCAGTGAACTCCCACTGAAGAGACATTTCTAGAGTCTCCCGACAGAAACGTGACATTTATGAGTGACTTTTTTCTTTTGAGCACATGTGAGGGACGTGAGGTGGAGACTGAGAGTTCATGAGCTCAGACAAGCTCATCGCAAGGATGACAGCAGGAAGGGACAGAGCAGGGATTTGTGACTTTAGGTAATATTAACTATATCCAATTTATTAATTTTCTTAGGATTGAGGGACTACTTCAGCTCAGTTTGGGATGAATCTGGACGGACGAGGTGGATGACCCTGTGAGGAGGACAGGTATGAATGAAACTTGAATCTGAGGGTTTGTGACAGTTCAGAACATGCAGCGAGTCAAATGTGTTCAGAATCATTGTCACACAACTTCTGACACGAACCTTCACGTTTGTGTTTCATTGCACTGAACTGTCTCTTGATCAGACTTGAAGCAGCTCAATGCTTTTCAGATTTTATGAAGCTTTAAGTTTTAAACGTGCTTTCAGCAGCACACAATGCATTTTTTGTAATAAAATGTATTTTGTCTCTGTCAAGCTTCAGATTTCTAAATGTTTGTTTTAATTGATCCGTTGAGTTAAAGCCGTCCGTTCTCTTAGAATGAGGGGAAAGTCAAATGAAGGGCAAGGGAAAATGTGAATTAATGTGAATTCAGGTTTCACCTTATTGTTTTCCTGTTTCCTGTTATTTTTCTGAACATGTTTTGACAGTCTTAACCTTTGATACTTTGTTTTATTTTAATCATTCACAAATCAAATTGTTCAGGAGATAGGTTTTGTAACGTTTATGCTTTTTTAAAACATTTTAATTTATTAACAAATTTTCCTATGAAACTTTTTGAGTTCTCTTCAAATCCTTCAAAAAAATTGAAATCTATTTCAACATATTTCTGTTAAATACTGCGACTATTAATGACGCAACTGATAATATTACTACTACTTCTATTTTTTATGCTAATACAGCTAATGCTAGGTGTTGAGGAGACTCAGGTCCTTTAACGTCTGCAGGACCATGCTGCAGATGTTTTACCACTGGGTGGTCTCCAGTGTCGTCTTCTACCTTGTGGTGTGCTGGGGCAGCAGGCTGAAGAAAGCTGATGCCAACAGACTCAATAAACTCATCAGGAGAGCTGGCTCAGTTCTGGGAGTGGACCTGCAGTCTCTGACAGAGGTGTCTGAGCAGAGGGTGATGATAAGCTGCTCCAGACCCTGAACATCACGTCACACCCCCTGCATGACGCACTGGACTCTTACCGCAGCACCTTCAGTCGTAGACTGAGACCACGAGGTGCTCCACAGAACGTCACAGGAAGTGCTTCCTCCCTGTGGCTATCAAACTTTTCATAGGACAATAAAATTAATCCTGCACCACAATAAACACTTTAATGTCTCTATCTGTACCTGATCTGTTTTAGAACTTAACTGTTGGTATTTTTTGTATTCTGTTATTTATTTTTTCATATCTTGTGTGATTCCTTGTTTACGTTCCTTTGTATTGAAACTCTGGCACAACAATTTCCTGCATGATTAATAATCTTATCTTATTATTAATGGTGTCACTGTGCTTGGTTTACTTATACAAATTCTACTGCTGTCAATGCTAGTTCTGTTAATGCTAATTCTGTTAATGCTAACTCTGTTAGTGCTAACTCTGTTAATGCAAATTATGTTGATGCTAATTCTGTTAATGCTAATTCTGTTAATGCTAACTCTGTTAGTGCTAACTCTGTTAATGCAAATTATGTTAATGCTAATTCTGTTAATGCTAATTCTGTTAATGCTAACTCTGTTAGTGCTAACTCTGTTAATGCAAATTCTGTTAATGCTAATTCTGTTTATGCTAATTCTGTTCATGCTAATTCCTCTGTTGCTAATTACTTGAATGCCAATGCTAACGCAACCGCTAATGATAAGTTTCGGCTGCTCCCTCCTTCAGGGGTCGCCATAGAGAACTAAATTATATGTATCCTATTTTAATTGTATGGAACAAGTTTTGTTTTAACTTAAATGAAATGAATGAATAAATAAATAAATAAATAAATAAATAAATAAATAAATAAATCGAAGACTTGGCAGTTGTTTTTGCACCGGATGTCCTTCCTGACGCAACCACAGACCACCAAGCTACCACAGCCCTCTGTGTGGAGCAGAGAGCTGCCATGTAGGGCGCCCGGGGGAGCAAATGGTGGGGGTTAAGGGCCCAGAGTGGGGCAAATGATGGCGCGGAGGCAGGTGTGGGTGTTTCACCTTTCCCACCCACATTTTGATGTTGCCAGTATGGGGAGTTGAACCAGCAACCTTCCGATCACAGGCTCAACTTCTCCAACCTTATTCTGCTAATGATACTTGTTTTATTGCTAATGCTAGATTTACTAATATTACTTGTACTACTGGTGTTGCTATTTTTTGTAGCTAGTGTTATGCTACTTTTAACTTCCAGCTAGCACTTTGCTACTGTCAGCTTTTACCTAGCATTGCTACTTTCAGCTAGCATTGCTAATTTCAAGTAGCATTTTGGTGCTTATATTTTTTAACTATAATTTTACTAAAATTGAGCGAGTTGCTAGTTTTATATTTTAGCTATTCTTTTTGCTAGCTTTTTGACACATAGCTTTTTGCTAACATTTAGCTACCTTTAGCTTTCGGCTCATTCATGCTGTTTTCAGCAAATGTTAGCAAACCCATGCAGCGCTTGGCATTCCCACTGCAGTTTCATCAAAAATGTAATCTCCCCAGTAATTTTTTTTAGGTTTTTATGTTTTGCTTGCGTAACAAATGATTTCTGCACGCAGAGCGATGTGGCATTTAGACCTCTGATTCTGAGGCAGCGTCTTCACAGAAATTGGATCTGCACACAGTGATCAGCTACAGGGCTTCAAATTTAGCTCTCGAGCATGATGGCCTGTGTGCATCTGAACAGAAAGCAATTAGGCCGAGAATAAAGCAGCTCTGTCTCTCACGGCCGCAGAGACTCCACCTGAAGACGAGCACCAGTGGGTTCAGTCCGTGGAGAGCTGAGCTTCATCTGCAGCCAGCTTTATTAACTGAGCGTCTTCCTTTGTGTTCTGTTTACTCTCATGTTTATATTTTATATGTAATAATATTCAAACTGCACGGTGAATAAAAGGAAAACTCCATTTCAGGGAAAAGTGGAGCGTTCTCGGAATAATTGCGGGGGGACGCGGTCCTCGGTCCACTGGAGCAGCGGAGTTCAATGCTCTGTTGGAGTGCGCTTCATTCCTCTGTTGGTATTACTCGTATGGTTAAGAGGACCTCGTCTAATTAACCCCACCCCTCCCAGATGTCACGCACTGCCAAAGCAGAATGTCACTGTGTCGTGTGAAGTGTTGCAGTTTAGAAAAATAAACCGTTATATCTGGATGTGGGCATTCATGGATAATCCTTTGGGTGGATCTTTACCATATTTATTTTTTAAACCCTTCACATTTAGGATTCCAGAATGGCGCCGCTCGGGGTGGCTGCATGTTGCAGCAGCTCTGTTACTGTTCATTCTGAGATTTTGCTTTTGGAAACTTTAATTCCTCTTTTGATGTATGTAATTCACATTTTTTGGGATGATTGTTTTCTCTGGGGTCGGACGCTGCGCAGCTGGAAGGATTTATAAAGAATTTTTTTTTTTTTTTTTTTTTTTACTTTTGGGCATTTGCTATGACACGTAACCATGACAACAAGGTAGTTCTTTACAGCCATGAGCTGCTGATTGCCATCTCAAAGCTCAAATAATATCTCAATTACAGCCTCAAATTTCAAATGAGTTGAAAAAGAGGCGCTGTAGATGCATTCCCGTCTCCCTGCCGACTCTGCTTGAGTGCCTGCTGAAATCCTGAAAGTGGCAGGAAACGTGGCTCGTGACAGCAGAAGGACCGATAACATCCCCCGGCATCTACAGCCAGCTGTCTGCAGCAACGAGGAGCTCTGCTGGGAGGAGTGACCATCGCTCTCTGAGGAGTTCTGCCTGGCATTCAGGCCATCCTGCAGCCTGAGGGAACCCAGAGGCTGCTGAGTCTGGGTGGATGGATCAAATGGCATCTGCAGCCATTTTCTTTGGATCCACTGAGGGACAAACCTTTGCAGGAGATCCTTCCTGCTTACAACCATCAGCGTCTATAATATCTCTTAATGAAACAAGGATAACGAGTTACATTTAATTTCCCTTTGGGATTAATAAATTATATTTGAATTGAATTAGTTCTTATTGAGGCTGACACTTTGTCTATTTTTAAGATCAGGCTCAAGTCTTTCCTTTTTGATAAATCCTATAGTTAGGGTTGGCTTGGGTTTCCTGAGATATCCCTTAGTTATGCTGCTGTAGGCTTAGACTGCTGGAGGACAAACTGACCACATTTCTTCACTCTGCTGCTTTCTTTACTTGCTCTACTCTACCTGCTTGTAATTGTACCGTATTTTTTGGCTTATAAGTTGCAGTTTTTTGCCTAATGTGCATGCCCTGCGACTTATACGGCGAAGTGACATATTTATGGCTTTTCCCCCATATTTTAGAAAAAATTTTGGCGGAGATATGACGGTTTCCATTCATCCTGACTGAAAAAAAAAAAAGGAGCAGTACCATTTTGAGCCGCTAGGGGGTGCTAAAGGGCCCTCTATGTATGTGTTCAGATATTTTGGAGCAAAAAAGGTCCTGCTGGATGGACAGCGTGTACGTGCACATCATGCTGCAATTTAAAGATAAAATTAAAGAGTTTAACTCGATTCCTGCCTTCATCCTGGGAGTCTTGACCAAAAGTGCTGTGCAGCCTCTGGACATTTCTGTGAACCGGAACTTCAAATCCATTTTTGGCAAAACACCGGCCCACATTTCTGGTTTGTCAGCGGTGATGCGTAACGCGACACGTCAGCGGTGACGCATAATAGATGCGACTTATATGGCGGTGCGATGTGTACGGCGGAAAATACGGTACTTATTTATTTCTTAACAAATGATTTTGTCTTTCCTCCTATCGAAAGTGAACCTGGACCTGCCGTTCTGTGTCTGTTCCTCTCAAACCCAGACGGTCGAAGCAGATGGCCGCTCGTCCTGAGCCTGGTTCTGCTGGAGGTTTCTTACTGTTAAAAGGGAGTTTTTCCTTTTCACTCTCTCCTTTGTGCTCGCTCAGGATGGGAGACTGAAGATTCAACACAATCTGCTCGTTTCCTTAGACAGATAACTTTTACTAATTGGCTTTTTAATGTGTGTGAATGTTTCTGTTCCGTGTCCTGAGACGACTTCTGTTGTGACTTGACGCTTTATAAATAAACTGAATTTAATTGAATTTCTAGCACAATGACTGCTGGAGAAAAGCATCACTCGCACGGACCGGAACAGAAAAAGCAGGTAAATAAAATAAATGAACACTTTTTGCTACTTTTCTTTTCCTTCATGTGCGCGCCGCAGTTTCATCCGGTTCTGTGTCCGTGCAAAGACTGCTGATCTCGTCTTAGAGCTGAAGCAGTTAGTATTATAGGCTGACTTAAGACCAGAAGTGGGGTTTTATTGTTTTCAGTGAAAAAATGTCCATTTTTTTTCCTCCAGAAACTTAAATGTTGGTTTATCACTACTTATGTTCACTAAGCTGAACAAAAATGGCAAAATCGCTGTCAGATTTAAATATTGCATGTCAAACTGGCAACAAGAATAAAACCTTTTGTTATTATTATTATTAAAACAAAAACAAGTTTCTTTTATGCAGCTTTAATGACTGTTAACCGCTTTGTATTTTAAAATTATCACCCGTTAGGGCCTTTATATCTTACTGGGCTTTATTCATTAAAAATTATACAAACTGCCGCCAAAAATAAACAATTTCTTAACTGGTCAATTATACAGCTGGGACGGTTTAGATTATTTATAACCCTTCAGTCAAATACAGAGAATTAGCGTTTGAAACACACCATTAATCACAGAAACAACAAGCAGAGCGGCACCTCGCGTTAACAGACATCGTCTGCAGAGCATCCCTGGAGACCTGACCCTGTCTGACACTCATAAGGCCATTACCACATGAAAAAACTCATTCATAATGCAAAGTGGGCTTATAGGATTATTAATTGCTGCTCTGTTGCATTATAAAAAGTTAGTTAATTCATTAATTGTACCCTAATTCATCTATGTCAAAGAGTTAATGAATGAGCTCCTGCTGAGGGATGTCGTGTTCTCAGATGGTGAGAAGAAAGGGAGAAAAGACCACATTTAATTCCACTGTCATTAGACACAGACCGTCTAGTGTAGCCCTGCAGCCCCAAAATAAAAAGATCCCAGATCCAATCCAACAAGTGCGTTAAGCTTATTATATCTGGTGAGACGACAGCTGAAAAGGCGAATGTTCTGCGTGTTTTAGGGCGATGTGTGGTCGTTTCTTTCAAAGGGAACTGAAAAAAGCTGCCAATTATATCTGCATGTCTTCATCCACAGCTGCTGTCTGTTTTCCCTCACATCACCAAAAGAGCAATCGCTCCTCTCTGAGCTGCAGAGTAATATTTTACTATGAGAGGCACAAGGTCATCTGAAGGGATGCTGGAAGTAAAAAGGTGCAGCTTCTGTCTCTCTGTTTGTTGCTGTGTGACGACTGCAGCTCCACTCACAAGATGTTTTCAAGTTTTCTCATGACTTCTCATTAAATGTGTGTGTGTGATGAAAGAGGACTGGATCTGAATTATTAGGACCGCAGAGAAAATTGAGTTTTTCTGCAGATCTTTAACAATGAAAAATTTCTTTCAGTTTTTATTTTCAAACAGCTGAAAACCACATTTATGTTAATCTTCTCAGGAATGTGTTGATTTGGTAGATTAAAGTGTTTGTAAAATGAAAGTTTCAGTTTTCTAATGATTAAAGTGAAACTCGTAAATTATTTTGCGTTCTTGCTCTTGAACCATTACAGAGTGTGGGACTGGTGCTGGGGGACAAACTGGAGCTTTAAACGACAACAGCAACAAACAGAAACAAAGTGAAGCGCGCGCAAGCCTCCATAGCAGCCGCGCGCCAATGGCACGGCGCGCACGGCACGCGTCTCCGGTCAGTGTCCTCATCAAACCTGAGGCACCAGTCAAAGCCAGAGCTCTTTTATTGGGACAAAATGCCCAAACACCGTCTGCAGTGAGCGGAACCGCCTTCTGCAGGGGGGGGGGTTGGGGGTGGGGAGCACAGCTGACCTGTCAGGTGTCCGCTCCTCGTGCGCAAATATTGTCCACCTTTCTCACTTTGGAAGTTTGGGCACTACGGTCCCTGATGAAGGTGGCACGAGGACAGACCAGAGTAACTGACCT
>JARVGV010000412.1:28032959-28045389 GCA_031762435.1 Hypsolebias longignatus | reverse complement strand
GCATGCATACATACAGGAATGTATCTAGGTATATGTGTCTGGTAATGGACAGCGCGGCAACCCAGCTTTGCAAAGAAACTTTTCTTAGATCTGGATGCAGCCACACATCTTGATGTAAGTCGGTACGTCTCCACCCCCAAGTTATCATGTTAACAAAATGCATGAATGGATGAAGGGTATTTCCAATTCTCCCTCTTTGCTCCGGGGGACAGAAATACTTGGAAATCACACACACAATAAAAAAGGATTTTGCAAGCCTTTCCAAAATATTCATAACAGCTTCAAGAAGTTGAGATATTTTGTTGGGGTGTAACAATACATGTGTTCAGACCAAAAAGTCTCGTTTCAGGCCTTTTGGTTTGGCATTTTGTGCACAGAACAAATGCAGCACTGTTTGACATCATTCCACATGCAGAATTAAAACGCCACCATTGTTTCAAGTCACTTATAGGAACGGGGAGTTCTTATTTCCTAAATTATAAGAAAAAAGACTCACCAGTGCTTGGATGGTGGGGAGATACATTTTATGTATAGGGTTCACATAAACACAGTTTTATTCTCTTCATAAGACTTTGGTCAATCCATACATTATTTTTACCCACTTCTTACTTTTTGGGTCGTGGGCATCACTGGTGCCCATATCCAACTATCACTGTGCAAGAGGTTGGGGACACAACAGGTCTCCAGTCCATCAGAGACACACAAGACAAACAACCATTCACTCTCTCACACCTAGGGACAATTTAGAGTCACCAATCAACGTAACATGCATGTTTTTGGTCTGTAGGATGAAACCAGAGTACCCGGAAAAAAAAAACACACATGCACTGACAGAACATGCAAACTCCACCCAGAAAGGTCCCTGACTGGGATTCGATCCAGCGACCTTCTCACTGAGAGGCTGCTGCTCTATCAACTGTGCCGCCGTGCCACCTGACTTTGGTCTTTCTCTGCTACGACCTCCATCGTTAGTTTGAAGATGTCAGGACTGAAGTTCAGCATGTTCCTTTGTTTGGATGTAGAAACCAGCCTCATGAGACAACATCCCCTCACCACGTGTCCATTTAAGCTGAGTTCAGTTTCTGAGAGATGACACCGGTGTTAACTACCAGCTGTCAGCTCCCTCCTCGGGGAGGAGGTTTACATCAGTCACGGACAAGATTTACCGGCTCCTCTCCCGTCCACACCTTCACATGTGAACGTGATGGTGGAAAAGCCGAGGGCATTGTCACGGGTTGTTGTGGGTGGCAGGTTTGATGGATTCCTCCGGCTTGTCAGATGGGTGGTACCAACATCCTCCTGTTAAATAAACTTTTAGCCTTCTTTTCTCCTCAACACCATCAAGGCGTTTCCATCTGACAAAAGTGAGGACTGTTTATGTCACGGAAGATAAACTACATCGTTGTAATTAGACTTTACAAACACTTCAGTTGAGATGTTTGCCATAAGGTGCCATGAAGGCTTTTCATATTTACTCTTTGTGCCACGGCTCTACGGCTGAGAGGGAAAGTTCTTTGTAGATTTTTCTGGTCCGCATGCCAACTTCCTTTACAGATTCTTAAACTTTGAGTATTTCATCACCACATTTCTAAGCAACGCTTGAGCTACATCGTGCTTTTAATTTTATTAATGCACACTTTAATACCGGTAACTATTTTGTTATTTATTACACGCCACCAAAAGTGAAGGCGGAACGATAATGTTTTTGCCCTTGGGAGTGTGAGATCATTTGTCTACATCTTTTAGAAGAGTATCTCATAAATCACTGAACAGAATTTAACGACACATTCAGGAAGCTACTCTCAAAACACAAACTTTGAAAAGATACCACTCTCTAAAGACTATATACAGTTGTAGTCAGAAAGTATTGTTTTACTGCATCATTAAGACCAGAATAATCGATCATAGATCACTAGATCATCAATCATAGTGCATCTTTCCCGTTAATTTTACTTCAGCTGAGGAATGAATTATGGCGTTTTGGTTTTTTTTGTTTGTTTTTGTTTTCATTTACATTTCCCACATACTACCATGAACCAAAGGCAATTAATTTTAGCCAAATAATACAAAACAATATTGTTCTTAATGCTTTTTTCCCCTGTCTTTTTATTTTTTCAACTGAAACAGTTATATAGCTATATTTACAATTTGAGGTGCTCACATTTAATTAATTTCTTTTAATTTTTGCTGCTGCAATTTATTTGTCATTTGCACAGATTTAACTTTTATTTGATTTGCAGGTTCCTGTGGAGATGATGATGATGATGATGATGATGATGAACTTGTCCTGCCACCACCTGAAAACAGCCCCAGCTGCATCACATCTAACAATCAGTCTAACTGGACTGTACCATGTTTTATGTCAGCAGAGGGAAAAGTAAATTTGTAGTTTGATTTGTTTTACACATTTATATTTGTTGTAAAAATATTTTTAGGTTGCTATTCAGCTCTATTTGAACAGTTATGTTTTGCTGCCA
Source organism: Hypsolebias longignatus (assembly GCA_031762435.1). Taxonomy (NCBI): domain Eukaryota; kingdom Metazoa; phylum Chordata; class Actinopteri; order Cyprinodontiformes; family Rivulidae; genus Hypsolebias; species Hypsolebias longignatus. Next base: position 28,042,912 of record JARVGV010000412.1, on the reverse strand, counting down.
ACACTATTTGTAATTTAGTCTATTTAATTTGTGTCAGAATGGTTTGATCAGCCACTTTATAAATTCTGATCTTGTCTCATTCAGGGGGTCAGTTAGTGCTTTAGTTTCCTGTGTGGGTACCTTAGTTAAATCTTGTTGTGTTGGCCTCTTTTATGGGCTCAGAACTGCAGTATTTTACTTTTTTTTTTATAAATTTGAAACTTTTTTTTGGCCAATCTCCCGTGTCTGTCTTGGTATATGTGGACCCCAACACTAACTTCCATTTGCTTGCATTTAATTTTGTAGGTGACTTTGTGTAAAAAGCGATACGTTATTGTTTGACCTACTGTCACTGACCTCACACAAACTCCTTTATTTTATTTCCCCTGGGAGAAAAGGAGAATACTCTAATTAACATTCTCCTCTTCCCAAGCCATCCTTAAGGTTTTTGTTTTTTTGTATGTCGTTCATGTTTTCTGTGCAGCACAGCCTCTTGACTCTCAGGGTTTTATCGGTTCCATGTGTTTCACGCTTGGTCTGGAGAGGGGAGGGAATGAATTGATCCCTGAAGAAACAGACCGCTTCGATTCTACGCGCCTCTCGAGCCAATCGGCCTCGCTGCTCCTCCAACCACCTTTTTTAGCGCTCTCGTTTGCAAACACACACAAACATGACACTCCCATCTTTCTTCATTTTTTATGCAAACTTTACCTCCTGGACTAAAACGAAATAAACTGTGAAAGATTAGTGTCAGACGAGCTGTGTAATGTTTTTAAGGTGCGCTGACAGTCAATAAATTGTGCAGAAAACACTGAAGGTCTTTGCTGTATTCACGGGGAAAGGCGGAGCATCTAATGGATTGATTAAATTGATGTAATCGTGACCTTTGCCCTGGATTTATAGGTCATTTTAATGATTATTGTGGACAGTTGGAAGTGTTGGGGGAGGTGGTCGTTTTAAAGATTGCTCTCAGTTTTTTGCAGGTAATTTATAGCGAGTCCTTCATTTCTGCCACTCTTTCATCAGAGATTGGGTTCAGCCATTAAAGGTTTTTCAGCAGCACATTTTTCTTGTGCCACCAATTTATTTTCCAACGGGTTTCTTTGTTTCGCATTATGATTTATGCACTGGCCGATCCACCCCTATCACAAGCTGGGAAAGATGTTTTCAGCACCATCGCACGCCGTCAAGACGGAGACGTGTGATTTAGTGCGTGTGGATCTGTGGCCACTGTGAGGGGAGGAAGCGTTTCGAACTGGACCTGGTTCGCTTCGACATGGGTCAGCGGAGAACGTGAAGGCCCTGAAGCGAGTGGAAAGATTTTCACATCTCACCAGAGTTTGTTTTTGTGTGTGGTGGAGGGCCGAGGGGCGCTGGTTACCAGGTTTCAGTTCAACTTGATGGATCAAACAGTTTAGAAAATAAACACACACTCTCCGCACTTTGTCGCTCTCTTTATCGGTCGGGGAGTAATTCCCTCCGTCACTCGTGCACATGTGAGCGGGAACGCTTATTGCTCGGCGTACAGCAGCTCTTCGGCTGCTCTCCAAACAAACAGCCAGATGAAAGCTCGGGTCCATGACAGTCCGCTCGGCTTTAACGAGCCGGCCAACGGTAATGGATGGCTCATTACTGAGACTTTAGTCAAAGCAGCCTGGGTTCTTTTAGAACGTTCTCTACGTCTGGCTGTCAACTCCACCGAGACCTTTCACCTTCTTATCATATTCAACTGAACTATGAGCTGAAAATGAGGAAAATTTGAGCCTATTAGGTCTACTGGAATATTATAAATGAATTTAAAGGCAAGAGGTTATGACTGAGTTAGTAATGGAGAATGGTCCTTATGAGGTTTGACTCTGTGGTTGACGATGAATGATGTGAACAGATAATAGAATATTATCATTTAATCCATGTGAAATGCCACTTAAATACAGATCAATTCTACTTTAGTTGAATGTCAAGAGAATAATAAAACTTGAATTCCTCCACAGTGGATGGCTTTTCAATCTCGTCTTTCATGCAGATTTTTCCATTCATCTTTCTTTTTCTTCTTCTTTGTGCTGTTACTTCCAGGTGAGAGTCTGATGACAATGATTTAAAAATACTCATTTCACATGTCGTTGTCATTTTTGAGTTTATTAAACACTTTACATCTCGGCAGTGATGTTTTAATTGTGCCTCGTTGTGGAGCAAAGAGCGGGAATTGGAAATGTTCTTTCTGCTTGACCGTGATGTTAGCAAGTTAGTTAAAAAAAAAAAAAGCAGCATGCTGACTTCTTTTTTTAGTATTTGGCTTTATCTAGGTGTAAGAAAGTTTCCTATTGAGAATTACCGGTAGGTTGCCACATCAAAATCCAAAATGGCCACCACCCTGTCTATATATGATATATGTAAACTGACCCCTTCTATAATTTGAGGAAGTTATGCTTTCTTGTTTTTATTCTGCTTGTTCTCAAATGATTGAGGTGGCCCAAGATTAATCTATGATGACCAAGGCCACCCATGGCCACCCCTCTGGCTCCGCCATTGCACCTGGTCTTGAATAAAACTAAATTGTTCATTCCACTCTCCAGGACCTGTCACTTTGCTCTGCCTCAGACAAGCACACGACAAAAACAACTTTTTTTTTTTCTCCTTCACAGTGTAACTCCTACCCACTGGAATATCCCACCCAATTTGAACGCTATCAACCATTAAATGGCCGTTATTAGTTATTATCATCCCCATACGTAGAGGTCAGACTGCCCCTCCTGTACCTCCTAGTAGGTTTAAAGGTACATTGTTAGCATTGGTAGCGATGATAACAGGCTCCGTTTTTAGCTTTGTCAGCGCTCATAATAGCTTCACGTGGTTAGGTTTACAGTGAAGGGTCTTGGTTAGGTTTAGGCACAAGGGTAAGGGGGTTAAGTTTAGTGTTGGTCCTCTGGGTCAGGTGTAAGGTTACGTTTAGAAAAAGGGTTATATAGCTGAGAAAAAAGACACTTCCTGGTTTACGAGACGCTGCCTATTATCAGCCATAATAACGACGACAACGTACCTTTAAACCTACTAGGAGGTAGGTGGGACAGTTTCACCGCTACATATGGGGATGATAACAACTAATAACCTCCATTTAATGGACTGACAACATCTGAAGCTGCTCAGTATCTTTCACTAAAAACATTAAGGTTTACTTGCATTCCTGTGGTATATTGGTAGACCAAGTTTTTAACTTGTGACATACTTGGTATCTCTCTGATCTGCAATGGATGGGAGGCCAGTGGCATCATGGTCGGTGGAGGAGTGGAACCCAGAATGCAGTCCAGACACGAGAATCTAAAAATGATCAACTTTTTGTATTAACCAAAACTGAAACACTGAGGCGGATAACTCACTGGAGCACAAGGACGACATCAAACAGAGCTTAAAGCTTAATGAGCATGAATCACAAACACCTGAGCTCGTGGCAAATGGAACAGGTGAGGGTGGGCGGGGCAAGAGCAGAGTGGAGGAGCAGGAACTGACGGACAGAAGTAAGTCATTACGTACAGGAACCACAAAAACGTTCATCCTGAAAGACTAATGAAAGCATGTGTGAGTGTAACGTGTATTATTTGCACTCGTCATGATCGATAACTCCCCTGCTGATGTTTGTGATGTGTGTGATATTAACTGTAATCACGCTTACTGTGACGTTAGTGAAGAAAAGAAAGAACTAGTTGTTTTTGTATCTTCAAGGGCTGAAGATATGGTGACGTGTCTCAAGCAGAGTCCTTGACTCAGATCCACTCCTTCCTGTCTGCAGCGGACCTTTCGATGACGACTCGGACGTGGCGGGGACGAGGCCTGGGCTGGAGGTTATTCTACAAAACCAACGTGTCCAGTTCAGGGAGTTGGAGCAGGTCAGGGTTTCACACGGATGGGAGCATTGATGTAATCTTGTAATTGCATGTTCAGTAAATTGTTGGACTGCTCTCCAAAGCTTTGAAAATAAATCTGATGAGCTACACCTTGATCTGTTTGGGCATCTCCTTTTTTTTTTTTTTTTTTTGTTCTACGACACATGAATCCTGACAAGTTGACGAAAAACATTCCCTCAAAACTGCCAGAAAACACATGTGACCGTGTTTATGGTTGTGGTTTTGCTTAATGAAAGTCTTTTGTCTTTTAGTCACTTTATTTATAAATTTCCATTTACACCTAATGATTCTGATGATTGCTGGGTGTAAATATAATCACCGGAGTGGGTTCTGCTGCCACTGATAGACATCAGCGGCCAGAACGGTGTGTATTATTAGAATCAGATGAGCCACTGAGAGGACAGCGCTGTCATTCAGTCAACACCTAGAAAATGAGAAATTCCTCAACCCATAATCTAACACCTGTGGAACAATGACAGATACAGCAAAGACGGGGGTCGTAAAACAAACTGCAACCTCTCTTTGATGTCTTGGAGCACAGTGGACAGAGCCATGTGTGGAGTATTGTAAATTAATAAGAACTTTGAAAATGAGGGTCTGGTTTAAATAGCTGTCAGCTGTTAGGCATTACACTCACTAAAGCCTTCATCAGGTCATATCTGACATGCTTTATGGCATTTCCTCACGCCCACTGGGCTCGTTTTTTTCTGGGTACAGAGGATTAGCTGGTGCCCACCACCCTGCCCTATAAAATGAGGCCACCACGTCTGACACCTGCCAGGAAACTCGTTAAAACAACGTGAACTCCTGGGAAAGCTGCGAATGCCAGCCGCCAAGAAAACAGATATAAAAGCACGGCTCTTTTCTTAGATTAAAAATCCTAAATTAAATTAGCTGTGCTATCGCTGTGTGCTGCAGGGGTTCAGGGCTGCAGCGGAGGGCCAAAGGCAGCCCTCTCGTTTTTTTTATTCAATTAATCGCCTCTTCTTGCTCCTTGTTTCCATCTCATACTGTATCAGCCTCTCTGACTCATCTGCTGCAGGAGAGAAAGCCTCTGAGTGGGGGAGTGGGGGTGGGCACGGTGCCCGCCGGAGGCGGAGTGAGTCACGACGCACCGCAGGATCCATTCATCACAGTGTGGCGCTGCCACTGCTCTGCACCTCGGCACTGTCCGTCACACGCCGGCCCGGGCAGATGGAAAATACTGCTGCTTTATTTGTTGTTGACTTTCAGCTCGCAGCACGTGGTCCAGCAGCTGAGGGTGAAAGGACACAATTAAAACCCTCAGATCAGCTGACTGCACACTCATGTTGAGCCTCTACATGAGACAGGCTGTTGCCTTAAAAACACACTTTTAATCTGGACAGAATCATGTATGTGTGTATTTATACATGCACATACAATCATATACTGTATTGTCTGTACTCACTTTGGAGTCATAATTGTTTTTTTTGTTTATTTTTTTTTTATCAAATTTTTGTCTTACTGCTGTGTTTGTGTGTGCACAGTTTTTGGGACAATTTTATGGGGAAAATCAGTCACATGTTTATTTTTGTCAGGTTTCTTTTTATTTATTCTGATGCAGTCAATAAAACAAGTTTATTTTCTGACAGAGCCTAAAAATCTCCCTTTTTTTATTTTTTTATTTTGTCACAAGTTTTTCCACATGTTCTTATAGTTAATTTACTTTTTCCTTAGGAGGAAAATTGGCCACATTAAAACAAAATGCAACTTTTAATCCAATATTTGTCCTATCATAAAAAAATGCATTCATCCTTGTAGCATTTTTACTTTTTATCTCTGCCTCTATACTTTGAGTTTTGTTTTAGCCCATGAGGTGGTGCTTTGCTTTTCTCATTTCGAGCTTCTGTAAAGATCTTCAGAGACGAGTTCAGTTCCCAGAAGAGGTTCATCTTTTCAGGCCAGACGTCGCTGCAGAGTCGTGCTGCTCATCATCCATCCATCCAGTATCTTTACCCGCTTCTTTTACAGGTTGCAGGGGTCACTGGTGCCCATATCCAGCAGTCACTGTGTGAGGGGTGGGGGGACACTCTGGACAGGTCTCCAGTCCATCACAGGGACACAGAGACAAACAAGACAACTATTAACTCACTCACCCAGGTACAATTTAGAATTACCAATCAGCCTAACATGCAAGTTTTTGGTCTGTGGGAGGAAACCGGAGTACCCGGAGACAACTTCCGCATGCACAGACAGAACATGCAAACTCCACCCAGAAAGGTCCCCAACTGGGATTTGAACCGGAGACTTTTTCTCTGAGAGACAACAGCTCTCTAACAACTGCGCCACCGTGCCGCCGCTCATGTTTTCCAGTAAAAATGTTTTAGTTCAGTTGTAAAGAGCAAAAACTCACTTGTAATGTGCTCAAGTCACATTTAGTATAAAACAATCTCACGTGCACGTAGGCTGCGGATCCAAACGCTCCATGGCTGACAGCAGCAGACTGCGGTTTGTTTCACCCAAAGCAGGACATCATTGACCGCCAGTGCACCGTGCTGCAGCTGCTCGCTCGTACCTCTGGATCAGTAAAGCAACAACAAAAAAAAAAAAAGTTAGAAACTAACATTTCTTCCATGAGTAGAGTTGAAAACGGAATGTAAAACAAAAATTTACTTAAAAAAAAAAATAAAATAAAAAAATAATATTAGAAATAAATCTCCATGTGGGGCCACCATGAGACATGAACATCTTGATCAAAACCAAGGACTCTTCTTTGGCTACTGGTGAGCTCCAGGATCTTCACAAAACTCAACTGACTTTATTTTTGTTTGATTGTCAAAAAAAAAAAAATAATAATTTTATGTGTACCAACGGCAGGAAATGTATTTTTATGCCTTTTTTTAAACTGCTGTTAAGTAAATATTTTGTTGATTCTTAAAAAAAAAAAAAAAAAATTAATTAAAAAGTGAAATGTGAGGATTATTTTTTAACAAAAAGACCCTTAAAGAGTTTTTATTCTTTTTGATTATGTTATTTTTGTTTGCTATTTCAGGCTGTCATAACTCAAAAGAGTGACTGGTGGGGACAATTTAAAAAAATTGTATTTTAAAGCAACTGAATAAGTTGGCAATTTTTACCCTGAGGAACACATACTGTGATGAAGGTAAAGTATTTTCCGCCGTAATTCACTGTATTTAGTCACATACACCGCTGACCACCCAGAAGTGTGGGTTGTGCCAAAAATCGATTGGCTGCCAAATGGTGGCCGCAGGAGTGTGCACAGGAGGACTTTCACAAGAATTTAACAAGCTTAACAATTAAAAACAATTATTTGTTTGCTAAAAATTATAGCAAAGTTGTGTCTCAGTCTAACTTTTCCTTAATAAATGTACTTTGACTGTCAAATCAGCTGCATTTTCAAAAGTATATGCTGCCTCGGTGCTCCAGGAGCACACAGAGGGAGAATATCAGGAAGGAGGAACGCTGTGCATTTCTTCAAAATTTAACAAGATAACCACATAAAAACAATTGTTTGCTCAACATTATAGCAAAGGTGTGTCTCAGTTGAACCCTTACTTAATAAATGCACGTTAATGGTCAAATCAGCTGCATTTTGCCAGGGCAGCGAAGCAAAATGCAGCTGATTTGACAATTATGATCCCAGAGCTGGACAAAGGTGGCAGACTAAAGCCAATTGTGTCATTAATAGCCATGTTTGCCTATTACATGATACAATGGCATGCCATACAACTAGTGTGTCATAGCAGCTGAAAATGGTAGTGTTCAATATTTTCCATGTCAGAATGGATGAACACGGCCATGTCTCAGCCAAATATTGGTTTATAATATGGGGGGGAGAAAACACAAGTTGCTTCAATGTATAAGTCACAGGGTATGCCAATTAGGCAAAAAGGTGCGACTTATATGCCGGAAAACACAATAATAAAATGAATTTGACCTTTAGCCTCTGTACTTCATAAGGATTCATATATTTTAAAGTAATTTGGCCTGTCACTGTAAATTATTCCATCTTCAGAATCTTTCAATGTCCTCTGCCTACATTTGAATAATAATGAAGATCTGCACGTGAGGTGTAAATACGGCATTCAACAAACTCAGCGAGGCCCAAACTAAAGACGGAAAGTGATTTTCAGTTAAACCACACATTTTCATCTAAATTATATCTTTATACAGGGGCAGTAATAACACAAAAGTAGAATTGACGGTTGTAAAAGAGGTTGTTTTTTTTTTTTTTGCTCTTGAGTCAGACTGTGTGATTTTAAGCAGACGGATGAGGGGAAAGAGTCAGCGTTTGTTGATTTAATCTTACCTTTCATACCCTTTCACCTGACGCTAATGATTTTGTTTTCCCAAGCTGCTTGTCCACCATATGAAGTTACAGTTGGTATCTGCTTTTTGTTGACTTTGATCACGCTGCCATCATCAGTGTTTTCTGTTTCCTGTCAAATGTGAATAATGTGATTAGAGATTATCGCAGTTCGTTTAAGTCACTGATTTGCTTTGAAAATTATTTACAGTCACCTTTTCAACAGTAAACATCTAGGTTGTCGTTTGGTGCCATTCAAACATCACTATCAAATGCCCCTTTTGTCGAGTAAGTCCAAAAGACCCCTTCCTTTTTAATTCTTTTTTTTTTAACCAATCCAGTCGTCACGCATGTTAAATCTCACATTCTTCTAATAGCTCTGGATAGAAAAGCCTGTGTGGACATCACACGCCTGCATGGCGCATCAGGGCCGACATAAAGCGCCCATTTTCAGGGGTTGAATCAGCTCTCTGTCTAGCTCGTTTTCTCCACCGTTCCTCGTCTCTGCCACTGTGCCCACAGCCTCAGCGAAGAGGAGACTACTGAAGGCCATTATAACGCTCTTCCGCTCAAAGAAGTGGTCAGACTTTGTTGCTTCAACCCCCCTCTCCTCAACCCCTGAACACCACATCCTCTTCTTCAGTCTCATCTTCTCCTCCACTGCTCCTCACTCACTTTAATCTTATAAAGGTAGTCTTCTGTTATAGAGCGTGAGAGGGCTTTTAAGTGGATTCTTTTGAGGTCGGTATAGAGTATGTGTGTGATGGGTGAGGGATGGGGTAATGCACTGGATAGAAAGCAGGTGGTTCCTGTAATGGTTACAGTCCCCACCCTTCCTCCAAATCATCCACTAATAATCCCACGTAGACACCCAGGGGTGAATTAAGAAGCTGTGGTCAAAATGAGGGTTGAACACGCAGGGTGAAGGGGGACTGTGCAGCACGGCACAGTTGGTCACTTACTGATATCGATCCACTTCCCATTCAGTCTGTTTGCCTCACATGCAGTCGCATCCAATTACGTTGTGAAAGCAGCGAGTTTCAGTGGAGGCATTCAGAAACGCAGCTGGCATGACGAAGTCGTGAACACTTTTCCACACGTACTGTACACGAGCTGCTTTATGTGTGCAATAAACTTCTCTATAACAGAACCCTGTTTCCCCTAGAGTGCATGTGCTACTCTCTTTGTTATAACTTCTCCATTTGTAGATAAGATTAATGTGTTCTCCTTTCCTCCCCCCTCCTTATATCCCCACCGTCTGAAAGCTGCTGTCTGGGTGGTAAAACTATAGAGATACAAAAGCCCGGGGGGAAACTGTTAAAGACTGGCAGGTATATGAGTTCCTTGCATGTGTTATGAATTGTATAAGTCTAACGAACAATAGTTATAAAAATGTATCATCTGTTTCAGATTTTTCCCAAGGATGCGTTGAAAAATCGTCATTTTGACTCACAGCTGTTATCGAACCAAAGACGGTCTCTGAAAAGGTTCAGGAAGCTTCATATCTTCAAAAGCAACCTCAATTCTCAGAAAGTTTATAACATGACAATCAAAGCAAATGTTGAAACTAAAATGAAACTAAAACTAAAAAGCAAAATGTCACAGCAGTTGTGACGCGGGCTGTAACAGTAAGTACAAATGAGAACAAGCTGGAGGAGCGTTTCTTAACTAATCGTTAAATAATTGACAACAGGTCAATTAGAGGACTAGATACAGGTAGTCCCCGAGTTACGAACGAGTTCCGTTCCTATGCCCCGTTCGTAACCCGATTTTGCCGTAAGTCGGAG
>JARVGV010000412.1:28011991-28022066 GCA_031762435.1 Hypsolebias longignatus | reverse complement strand
TATATACAGTATATATATATATATACACTGTATATGTATATATAATGATGGCACACCTGGTAGAGCTGCTGCCTCTCAGCGAGCAGGTCACTAGTTCAAATCCTGGTCCAGGGGTCTGTCTGTGTGGAGTTTGCATGTTCTCTCTGTGCTGGGTGGGTTTTCTCCGGGTACTCCGGTTTCCTGCCACAGACCAAAAACATGCATGTTAGACTGAGTGGTAACTCTGAATTGTCTCTAGATGAGAGAGAGAGTGATCTCGTTTCTTTCTATGTGTCCCTGTGATGGACTGGAGAGTGGAGACCCATCCAGGGTGTCCCCCGGCCCTCGCATAGTGATTGGTGGACATGGGGACCAGCGACCGAAATTACATCTATTTATTCAAAATTTTCTGGGAGAGGAACCCCAGACACCCCCCTCCCTCCCTCCGCCAGCTGCTTGCGTTCCGGCATTGACCTGTTCACAAATTAAGTTGTCTTTATTGGTGTGACTGGTGCTGTTATGATTCTGTTCAGTTCTATGTAAAGAGTTTTCTGTAATAATTTGAAGAAGTGGCGATACATTTATGTACGGAAGTCTAGAGCTGTCATAAGAAGTAAAATTATTTTTGAGCTGCATCTCGTTATAACGAGATGCAGCTCAAAAATAATTTTACTTCCTATGACAGCTCTACACTTGCGTATTTATGTTCACTAAGTGAATAAAGTTTTAAAAAGGTTTCTGATACTGTTAATTTTCTCTAAAGTAAATTTTGGAAGTTGAAATATAAAATGATGTTGATCGTGTCTTAAATGAAAAATATGCATGCTTAAAAGTTTAAAATTTGTATTAACACTATTAAAGAACAGGTCTTGAGTATTTGTTACACAATGATTTCCATTGCAATTTGAATAAAATTATATAATAAACATGAAAGTTATGGGGGGTGGGGGTCCCTGAACCCCAAAAGTTTGAGAACCCCTGATTTATGTACACCTTTCCCTGCAAACACTTTTTATTATTCCAATTGGAAACTATTGTACAAGACTACAACTGTTAAAATATATATTTTTCTTACAGAAAACTAAAATGTTTTGATCGTTTGGAGAAAGTTTATTTTTTTGCACATCATACCAAAGATTGAAATAAAATTTAACAAATTAAACTTGTAATACCAACAAGGTTCAGTCAGGTCCTCTGGACATTTTCTTTTTGTTCAAACGTTTCGTCTTTCGTCCAAAAGGCTTCATCAGTCTGAAGAGCCACAACAAACTCAGTCTTATAAATATCACTTCACACAGTGGGTCAGCTCCGCCCTCCCCCTCGCCGACCCGTCTGAGCTCCATCACACTGGTTGAGCCTCTATGTAACGTGATATTTGTAAGACTGAGTTTGTTGTGGCTCCTCGGACTGATCAGGTCTTCTGGATGAAAGACGAAACGTTTGAACAAGAAGAACCCGTCCAGAGGACCTGACTGAACTCTGTTGGATTTTTCTACCTGGATCATTGAGCATGAATTTTGATGACCTTGTAATCGTTAACGTGAACAAGGTTCGATAGTATGACGAACATTTCAACCTTTTGCTGAGCTTCAGTGAAACCACGTCTGAGTTCCAGAAACCTAAAAATACTCAAAGAATTCATGGCTGTCATCAGTTTACTGTCACCGAGGAGGACTGGAACATTTTTTATTTTTTATTTTTTTCCTCTCACGCAGACAGCGTTATTGTTTCACTTTCAGTGATAACCTGTATAAATAAAGGCTGAATTTTAAAAAAAACTGTAAAGCTATGCTGGACTCACTTAATGCAGAAACTGAAGACCAAACAAACTATAACTAAACTAAATAAACTAAAAAATAAAATAAAAAACCTCTTATTTCCATGATCTCTGCAGTTCTTCAACTCTGAAGAACTGCAGAGATCATGGAAATGAGGTTTATTTCTTCTTTTTTTTTTTTTTTACCTGATCAGAAAATACCATAATTAATGAGTTTTGATGTTATTTGTTGTTCAAGATGCACAAATTTAAGTAAAAAAAGAAATAAACATGTTCCTAATCTTTCACATTGCTGAAAAGTAGCTTCTCAATCTTTCACAATTTTTTTTAAATTTGTAAAATAGAATGCTACCACTGATGACCCACTTTCTCTGTTTTGCTGCTTTATAACTTGGAACAGAAAATGAATTTTGAGTGCATGTAGTTTTATTTCACAACATATATTTATGAAACACAAAAACACCAGCTTGCTCTGAGTTTTCCCCTCATTAGTGGTTGAAAGTTAATTTCCTTTATTAATGATCAAAACATTAGTATTTTTGCTCCTCGTCAAAAAGACAGAATTTGAAATCCCATTAGTGCATGTTGTGTGCATGTTGTGTGCATGTTGTGTGCATGTTGTTGGAGAAAAATAATCTGGCTTAATCTTACTCAAACAGGAGCACATGCAACGGCAGGAGAAGATTATTAAACAGCTTTTACTTGCCAGGCCTCATTCAAGACAGACTACATACATAAAGCGTGGAACGTGTCCTAGAGTTTGCTGCAGATGTTTCGGCTCGTCCATCAATCAGCCAATTGTGTGTCATGACCAATCTTATTTTGAAAAACCACGAAAGAGCGAGTCCGCAAAGTCAAACCGCAAAGTAGCGAGGGGCCACTGTCCTCACATTCTCAGTCCAAAAATAGTAATCTCCAAAACTACAAACATTTCCGTTTAAAATCAGTGACATCAGCGTAATATTGTTTTTTTTAAATGAGGTCAAATGCATCAAATACTTGTGAACAATCAAATCTGATCATTTAATTAATCCTGTCATCACCAAGTAGTGTTGATAAAACCTTAGACATCTGGACTCATGCGTGTTGGTGTGGTTTTATGGCGCACTGACACGTTCTTACTCATACTTTTGTACCTGTGCAGGCCAGAGCCTGCGCACGCAACAAAAACGAAACAAAATTCAGACTTGCAACTGTTTCACAATAGTTTGATGTGCAAGCATTCAACGTCTGCTGGTTGTGGTTCGTTTTAGCTTGTCGTCATGTCTTCCATCTTTAAAATCAATTCTGGGAAAACCAAAGTTTGAAAAAAGGATAACTCTCAAAAACCAGATGACAGTCTTTATTTTTAAGGAATGCTAAGTTAAACTTTAGGGCTGTTTGCATGAGTTCACCTCAGTTTTGTTAAATGTTTGTTACTTGTGGTTTTGTTGCTTCCAGTTCCGTTCAGCTTGTGGCATCGTCACATCTCCAGCCCTCTTCCTTTCTACCTGAACAGAGCTCATCATGAATCAGTTGGCGCTCATCCCAAAAATCATCGGCCAAATCTCAGGCTTTTATCGGACAGTTGAGAGAGTGAAGAACAACAAGCAACGCTGCAAACAACTTGAGGAGAAAGTTAAAGGCCTGGAGCGGTTGGTTCTGATCATCAGGGAAAGAAGATCCGGAGAAGTTTCCAGCACGGTGATGCAAATTCTACGAGAAATTAGCATCACGCTGGACTCTGCAACACGCCTGGTGACAAAATTCACCAGCGATAACTATGTCAAGCGCTTTTTAAAGTCTAACAAGCATGAATACAAACTCGTCATGATGAATGAAAAACTCTCAGACCGCTTCCAGATGCTGTCTGCAGCTGTGCAGGTGGAGCACAGCAACAAGCTGGACCAGATTTACCATACTGTAAAACATCTGGACAGAGCGGGTCCGGTTTGTCCCAGCCCCAAAGCCCCACTGGCATTACCAAGCCCCGTGCCGCCCATGCTTCCCCTTCCACCACAGTTCAACCCCATGCTGCCCATGCTTCCCTTCCTGCCGATGCCCCCCCCTGTACCTGCTTTATCTGATGGTTTCTTCATGCCCCCCATGCCGGTCTGTGATCCCTTCTCCATCTCTGATTGCCCCCTGAGTTTCCCTGGTTTAGTCTCACCCCCAGTTTTATCAAGTCACAGCATCTCCTGTAATGTCCTGATGGTCTTTGATGATGATCTGAGTAACGGCTTTGATGATCTATGTCTCTGGTAATGTGGCACGCATCTCTTTCACCAGATTTCTGGCTCCAATGATTTATTACATCACAAACAAATCACATTTGTGGCCAGTTATGTGTTTAATAATTCTATGTCTCAGTGAAAGAAGCATCTTAAACATGTTAAACGTGTTAAATGGCAGACTGGATGAAGTGGTGGGACTTTGGTGCAAACACTGTTTAGCTCTAAGACTGTGCCACCTGCTTTTACTACTTGTATATTTTTGTTTCTATACTTGTTTATTATGATGTTCGAGTAATAATCATGTTAATACCTCACCTGTATGAACAAGCCTTACAGTGCTAGGCTCAGGTCTGAGCCTCAGCTGCCCATCATGCACCTCTCTTTTTTGTCCCCCGTCATGGAGCCAAGCGAGGGAATGGACAATACTCCCAATCTATGTTGTGAGCACAGTAACTTAGAAAATAAGCAACGTGAACATTTCCATTTTGGTGATGCAGCTAGGCATGAGAAAGTTCACGATCAAAAATTGGACTGCCGCATCAAAATCCAAGATGGCCACCACCCATTGGCGTCAGATGCATTTGTAATGTGGGCGGACACACTGGTGGGGGGCAGGTCTGATGGTTCTCCCCCAGACGATTTGGAATAAATTAGATGCCATTTCCTCCATTCTGGTGAGTTTTAACGGGTTGTCAAACATCTACGTTTACCTATGATTCAATAACTATTTTAGAGAGCACAGCACAAGTCTGACCAACAGCTCTCCTTGTGTGACTAGAGCACACTCCACTTCTCTCAAGCATCCTAAACCCCCCACTCCCCATGCCGCCCAGTCGACAACTGACAGATAATGTAATGCTAAACTAGCAGCATGCATTACAGATACGCTAGCTAAGATGCTACAGACATGGCGCTGCGTAGACGTTTGTCTGTAATGCTCTGCTGCTCTCACACATGCTAACTGCCACCACTCTGGTCAACAGCTGAACTGCTGGTACTAATGTAACACTAAGCTAGCAGGCAACACATAAGTGTCTCCCCCTTCTCCCCCCGTGAGCGCCCTGCCAAGGCAGATGACCTCGGGGAAACAGTGCGTGCAATGTGGTGACTTGTTGTGGGTAACCAGGAAAACCTGGAGTGGACTTTTACTGGACTATTCTCCTATTAATCAAGTGGAATGGATTTGTTCATGAAGAAACAGAAACAGCGCTGGGTGAACTAATATTTCATGGTAATACAACTGTTGTGCTGCCTATGCCTTCACCATATAGCCTATATATTTGTGGAAACCAACCACTTCTATCATTTGAGGAAACTGCTTTCTAGTTTTATATTTCTTTAACGTATAGTTTCCTTGTCGATAGGTGGCTGAAGATTATTTATGTCAATTATCTATGGTGGCCAGTGGTGGCCCACCATTGGCCACCACTGGCCACCCTTTGGCTCCTCCATTGCACCGGGTTGTAGATGAAACAGCTCCCTCTACTCGTCAGGATCCGTCACTCTGTGCTGCCTCAAACAAGAACAGTTAAAGTAAATCAGATAAAATTCATGGTAATATAACCACAACCTTTTACACTTTGGGTATACTGTACTGTATTTGAAAGTTCATTGTTTAAACCAGAAAACTTGTACTTTTTACTTTAAATACATTTTTGTTCATTGCTAAAAAGATGGCATTATATTAGCTTTATCTCGAGGAGTGATTTGCTGTATTAATTAGATCATAAAAGGTTTTATGAAGTAAACATTAAAGCCGCTGGGTTATTGTAATACATTTGGGCACTTTCTACTGAAATGGTCTGTTTCCACTTTCTGTGTTCTACTTTAAAAATGTTTTGCTTTTGTGCTTGATTTTTTTTGTTTTTGTTTTTTAAGGCAATTGGACTTCATTTTATTTTGGTAAAAATCTCTTAAATAACAAGAAAAGAATTCCAGTGGTCTTTTTTATTTTAAGATAAATCATACTCCATCCATCTTATACCACTTATCTGTAATTGGGTCGCGGAGGCTGCAGGTCCAAGAAAGAAACTCAGACCTCCCTCTCCCCAGCAAAACTGTTCAACTGGTTCTGGGTGGCCCTGAGGTGTTCCTAGGCCAGAGAAAATACAGAATCCCTCCAGCGAGTTCTGGGTCTTCCCCAGGGCCTTTAACTAGTGGGGTGTGCCTGGAAAACCTTTAAAGTAATTTAAAGGAAATAACATTATTATCATTAATAATAACTATTATTATTATTATTATTATTTATTATTATTATTATTATTATTATTATTATTATTATTATTATTATTATTATTATTTATTAGATAAGCATACTAAAGTATAAATTAATTAATTAAGAAAATGCTATTCAGATGTATACTGAATGTAGTCAATGACTAATTAATATTTACAGTAGACATTCATAAATCTGTCACACAACAACCACAGCTGATGTGAAACAATATTGTGCAACAGTTAACAAGCACACTGATTACTAAAATAGCAATAAAACATTTGTTAATTAATAAGCTTGTAGGAGTTGTGGAGCACACTTCTCTGCATGTAAAAAGCACAAACATTATGTTTTCCATTCTGATCTTTTGGGGAACGGCTCAGGACCAAGTTTTTCATTTTGTCCCCCTTTTGTAACTGCGTTTGACGACACGGCTCTAATTGGACTCAGTTTCCACCGCTTCCCGATCCTTTCTACGTCACCAATCTGTCAATCACAGTTACCATTGTGTGCAACAACTTGTGTAGAAATAAAACAGGTAGTTTTCACAACAGCAGCACAGACAGCTCGACCTCACAGGCTTACTGTGCACTGGTGTAGCCGGGCAAATTGGGGTTCTACAGTATATGAAGATTTGTTTCACACTCATCCCACCTCCACAGAGTGGAAATGGCACCTTCTAAAGTAAGGCGGGGGATTAAGTAGCTCATGCTTCACGGCAGTGCAGAGTCAGGCCACTCAGGTTATTAGTCCTACTGAAACAACATGAGCTGGCTCAGCTCACAGACACCTCTTAATGGTGTTCCCAGAGTGGGCCCGACTGTCCTGAAGTCCTAATAAGAAGCATTAGTTTCAAGATAAAACAGGCACACCAAAGTTTCCAGCTGGGCGTCATGTGGTACAGTTCAGCTGAACAAAACAAGATGTGATGTTCAGGAACATCGAAGTTCCTGAAGTAGGAAATGTCTCAATCCTTATGAAATCATCCCCTTGGTGCCGGTCCAGAGATCCACTTCTGTTTTCACTCCCATATCCATGAACTTCACTCCCCTCTTCTTGGTTTTCTGCTTCCCAAGTGTGCTTGTTTGTGTCCTCAGTTGCAAGGTTAAGAGTTTGATCTTTTTTTTTCTTCTCCACCTTCTACTCCCCCAGAGCTCAAAACACTCCGTCACACTGACAACTGGACCCGGTCTGCAGCCAGACACACATCTGACTGCAGAGAGACAGGCGAGCAGACACTCTCTGAAGCAGGACGTGTTCTCTATGTTGCGTTCTTACACAGTGAGTGCATTTATGTTCTGTTGCTGTTTGCATACACCTGTCGAAAGGTGAACAAGTTGTGCAGTCTCAGTCCCTACGTACACCTGCAAACTCTTGTCCCATCCATAACTTCAGAAACTTTAGACATATGCATCATTACGAGGCAGAGTGTTGCGTGCACTTTTCAATGCCTTAGCTTCAAGGTCAAGGTCAAATGTTGTCCAAGGTCTTTGATTGTCTGATTGTATGAAACTTGCGATGCATTTGTTCCCCCACTAAATAGCATGCCACGCAATCTTTTCATCACTTCAGCTCTCAAATCAAGGTCAAAAATTGTTTTATAGTTTTTACTGTTTGCTGTGTTGATTTGCTATTTCATTACTTCTATGGTATTTGTTGAGTTTAGAGTTTTTATGCTTGTATGTGTTCGTGTACAGCACTTTGGCCAACGGTGTTGTTTTAAAGTGCTTAATAAATAAATTTGTGTTTCATTGTATAAATCAAGGTCAATTTTTTTTCAGCATTCAATAATTACCTGTGGGATCAATACATTTCTATCTTACCTTATTGTATCTAAGGTCTTTGCTTGTCTGTGCCATTGCTATAGACTGCTCTATAAAAGTTTGTGGATGGGCGTACAATGTGCTGTATGCAGTTCCCTTGTTACTTCTTGTCTCTAAAGGGCGTTGCTGGTTCAGCTCAGGGCTGCAGAGACTGTGTTAAAGAAAAATACAGAAGACGACCGAGGCAGAAGTGTGTTCTGTGATGGCATCTGCCGTGACGATACAGTAACTGTGATAAAGTTTAGGAGTTTAACCATCGTCTCCTGTTTCATTACAACTGCCACACTTGTTTCTGAGATCTGAGTGAAAGTTCATGGCCTCGTATTCCATTGGACTCTATTTCATTCTATGTGTGTGCACAGAAAGCATGACCTCATCTAACTTGCTCATATATTGAACGGTTTTCTCAATCATAAATACGCTAAAGGACAATAAACTTCTTTAAATATGAAAACTGATCAAATGAAAAACTAATTTATTTTGGGATTTTTAAGTGAGTCGTGGGTGAAAAGTTTCCTCAACCAAACTCTTGGGTTAATCTCGTTTTATTTCATATTTGCTGATTTCTCATGTTTTAAAGAGCTCTGCTGTATCAATGACTAGATCACAAAGCTTTACTCAGCATTTACACAATAGCCAACGTCCATCTATCCGTCCATCCATCCATCCATCCATCCATCCATCCATCCATCCATCCATCCATCCATCCATCCATCCATCTATACATCATTTTTACCCACTTCTTCCTTTTCGAGTCGCGGGGGGCACTGGTGTCCATATCCAGCGATCACTGTGTGAGAGACTGGGGACACCCTGGACAGGTTTCCAGTCCATCACAGGGACACTTGGAGACTAACAAGACAAGCAACCATTCTCTCTCTCTCTCGCTCGCTCTCTCACTCTCTCGCTCTCTCACTTTTGGTAACAAAAGCTGAACATTTTCCACGCAAATACTCATTCTATAATTTTAGGTGAAATCGTGGGTTGTTAAAGAAAGACTGGATGTTTGGTGTTTTTTTTATATTAAATATTTATCTTCTCTGTGAATTTTTTTTCTTCATTGCTTCAAACTTTCCCACACCTTGACAATATTTCTAAAAAGACAAAGATTAAATCAGAACTTTAGACAGGTTTGCATCATAACTTCATATCTCAAAAGATTAAAAAAGAGGAGTAGTTTATTTTGGATGAAGACCCTGCATTATGCACAGAGCAATGTGATGAGAACTGGTTCTCATTGTGATAAAATATAAAATACTGAAAGAAGAGGAATTATTAATGCTTAGATAAAGCCTGACTGTTTTATCAGTCCACACATTGTTTTCAGAAACATCCCCCACAGCAGCGCCTTAAAAAATTTATTTTCTTCATAAAAAATATTTTTAAAAGTTAAATTTAGTTTAAAAAAAAAAAAAAAACAGATTAGTTTTTAGCTGTAACAAAATGCTAGGGTTTAATCCTGCCTAGTGATATTTATTGAATGTTTCACCTCACAAAACGTTCACCTCAGGCTCCTCGCCTCTGAATCCTCAACCGGAGCCGCTTGTACAATACTTAAAATTTATGAGAAAACGAGCTTCAGAGAGGACGGCTCTCCTCTGAGGGGTCCGAGGTATGAATCCGACGTTCCGCTCTCAGCTGAGCTTTAACACACTTGTAACCGCTGGCTGCACGTTGGCCTGTCTGCTTCTTTTATAAGGCAATTATATAAACTTAGCGTTTAAAAGGCGAAAAAGTCTGCCCGTGAGTTTGTTTCTCCTCTGGAAATTTCTGCGGTTCTCATAAATCGGCCAAAAGCTGAAGCATTTTACAGAAGAAAATAGAGTTGTGATATCATAAAAACCTGCTCTGTGTACATTTTTTGAGTTTTCTTGCTGCCATGGTTGATGCTCAACATTTGGCAATACTTTGTCTGGTGCATACTGTTTGACTTTGAGCACCTCTGACCAAAACTCATTTGGTAACCGCATAATAACCCCAACATTTCATTTATATAGAGCAACGTAACGCTTCATATACTTTAGTTATTTCTGCTGGAATAACATCATTTTGAAATTTGATTCATTCA
>JARVGV010000412.1:27964369-27983428 GCA_031762435.1 Hypsolebias longignatus | reverse complement strand
TGTTAAAAATCATTAGCTATTTTTAGCTTTATAATGTCACCCCTAATGGCCACAAAAGTCTCCTCCAACAAACTTGAAGTGGCCCATGGGCCACCAGTTGATAACAGTTGTAGCAGGTTGTTGCGGCTCTGGACACATTGAATTTAGTGACTGAAGGTGTAGAAACGGCTCTTTTGATCATAAAGGTTGCAGACCCCTGATCTAGACGTAGCAACACAGCTAAATGGAAGTTGTTACCTCATTTTTCTTAGGTTACGCTGACAACATGCACGGACAGGCTGACGGGCAGAGGGTGTGTCTAATTCCCCCTCCTCACTCCACGATGAAGCGCAAAAACAACAATAAAGGTACAAAACTGGCACATCAGTCGGTGTGCTCTTTTAGCACCGTAAAAAATTTAATATTACAAGTTCGTCTTTTAGCTGCTCCCTTCAGGAACAACTTTTTGACAAATGATTTGGCAATCATTTCACACTGGATGCACTTCCTGATGCAACATGGGCTCAAACCTGCAGCATCACGATTACCAAAGCTCCCAGTTACTATTCTAAATAAAACTAGAAATATTATCACATCCTGTTAAAATGCTGTAACTTCTGGATTAGTTCACTTAAATCTGTTAACGAAGCTGAGGCTGAATTGTTTAAAAAAAATAAGGAAACAAAACATTAGACTAAAGAGCAAAAGCTGAAACAAAACATAAGCTAAAACAACAGTAGCTCCAAGCTAAAAGGAGCCGAACTTCAAACACATGAATTCAAACACAAATTTTAAAATACATGTACGTCTAAACAAATACAACAAACCACAGTCAAACAGCAGACGATGTATATTTTTGTTTAATCAAAGTTAACCGTTTCCGTACAAACTGTGTCAGTAATATGGATTTATTTTTAGCATCATGATGTCCAAAGTGCGTTTTTAAAATTGTGGTTTGTAGAACGGTAAATGTGTTTCCTTTTATCTGCTCATGGCTTTCATCAGGCCTTTTAGTCCTAATTAGTGTTGGCAGAGGAAAAACTGTATTTTGAGTTGTGTCTCTTCCTGCTGATCAAATTAAGATTCTACAGTCTGTGAACACATCATGGTCTAGTTTTCTGCAGAGCTCCGTAGAAATCACCCAAAAAAGAGGAAAACCTGTGAACCAAACATCTGATCACCACCAACAAATGTGTCGTGTTTTTCCCCACACATACTGCTGCACATATATCTTTGCGTATTTGGCGGCTTTCCTTACATCGTTTTAATTTGAGTCTGCGGAGGATTTATTAAAGAGATTAAATCCAACACAGGGAAAAACATTCCTGGACCCCAGGATGTTTAAGTGGTGATAAGACTGTAGAGAACCACACTCTTCGTCCTGTGGTCACACGTGGTTTTGTTTTTCATCGTAGTTTGGCTGCCAGTCATTCCTCATACTTTCTGGTTTAAATTTTTTTTTCATCCCACACTTTTGGATGTTTTGGGGAAAGGGAAGAAAATTATTATTTTTTTTAAACTGCATTTTTGAAGATCAAAATCAAGTCAGTGTAACGTTACATTTTAGGTAGTGTAACTTTAAGAATTTACCTTTTTTAAATACATAGATATATATACAGCAAACTAACTGGGGTTCACTTACCTAAAACACAAAAATAAAATTAAACTAATAGTTTAAAAAAAGGATATGCAAATAATGCTTTATGACACTAAATGAAAACACATCTACAACACTGTTAAAGTAAATTGATGGATGGATAAATGGATGATGGGTGGATGGATGGGTCGGTGGGTGGATGGATGGATGGTGTTACGTCGAGAGCTGACTGCGGGTCACCGGTCACTGCAGCTAGCTGTTGCTAGCCATGGGCCTTAGGCCTCCTCTCAGACCCAGGGCCCGCCTCCAGCCCACGTCGCTCCCCCCGGCTCGAACCTCCCTCAGAAGCTGAATCAGACAAAACAACGCTATAACCCACACACACATGATACTAAAACATCTTTGACATCTACATCATTATCCTCAGAGAGAAGGTCTTGGTGTTTTCATCTACTCGCATCAACTTGATTGTGGCGATGTCTGTTTTCTCTCTGGGCTGTCAGTCTGAACTGTACCTGTTGGTCTTGAAAGTTTATGTAAATTTATGTTAACACAAAAAGTTTACTCACCAGTTTTCTGCCTGATGTCTGGTGATGTTTTCCTCCACCTTTTGGCTTTATAACCCTGCGTATGTTTTCTGTTAAGTGACCTTAGATGGCTGTTAAAGTTATCAGTTTTCAGTCTTGTACATCTGTAAAGTAACCCACATCAGTTATACATTACCAAACACACACTATCATTCATACAGCAGACACTCACTCACACTCCAACATCATTTGTGCAACAAATATGGCATTTACAATGTTATATTTCCCTATACCTGCCCTGCACTGCTCACCAGTCTACTTCCAACTGCAGACCTAAGGAGGCCATAATAGACAGAAACCCGAGGTCATCCGCTTATTTCAAGGAGTTAGCAAAGCTCCTCACTGGCACCCAAAACCCAGTAGAGTTTCTTCAAAATGTCACATGACTACACCTCTTGACGCTGCCCAGACGTCCCCAAGTTTCGGTGCGTTTCTAGTAAACAGCACCTGGAACGTCTTTCGGACTGAGCACATTTCTCGTAACGATTTTAACGCCAGCAAAAATGACATCATAATTTTTAGGCAGGGCTTTAAACATTCAGCCACACCGGCTCCTCCGCATTTCATCGATAAATAAACGACAGTTTATATACGGGCACTTAAATCAACCGGAAGAGGCGTATTTTTAAAGAAAGAAAACTGTGTCTCGCATGTTTATAACGTTCACGGACCACTTTCGGTGGGTGGATAGATAAGTGGTTGGTTGGTGGGTGGTTGGATAGGTGTATGGATGGATGGGTGGGAGGGTGGGCGTGGTTGTGTGAGTGGATGGATGGATGGATGGATGGATGGATGGATGGATGGATGGATGGATGGATGGATGGATGGAGTGTCCACATATACTTCAATAATATACTAAATATGGATATTTTTCCTTCTTGGATCCAGATTGCATTAAAATACTGTGTTGAAATGAAGAAGTGTGGCTTCATGGTGTGTTTTGGACTCAAGCTGGTCAAACTTTTTGAACGATGCTGTGCACCATGATGATGTGCACCATGATGATGTGCACCATGGTGATATGCACCATGATGATGCACTCCCTCTTACGCCATGTTGTGAGATCTCACATGATGTGTTGGCTCCCTTATTATGCGTTAGGACTCAGCTACTAACAAAACCAGTGTAGCTCAAGGTTTGCTCATAATTACTGACGTATCGCTGTTGCTGGGGTTGGCTCAGGTTGACTAGCTGTGGAGGCATTCTTCAGCAAGGTGCACTCCAAAAGTTCAACAGTTGTAGATGTAAATCTAACAATTACTTTCTGAGAGCTTTATTAAAATCCATCCAGTGGTGAGCAATAATGCATCATGAATCTAACAAAGTTAAATCGGGTCCTCTGGACGGATTCTTCTTGTTGAAACGTTTAGTCTTTTGTCCAAAAGATTTTGTCAGTCTGAGGAGCTGCACTAAACTTGGTCTTAAAATAATACCTTCTCATGGTGGCTCAACTAGTCTGCTGGTGACATCCAAAACCAGTTGTTCACGCGATAAAGGACCATCATCCTAACAATTGACCGTTAGTGCCCTGATGTACCATGCACTTTCTCTACTTATGTGAGCATACCTTTATCAACAAAAACAATATGGACAAATGCAATTACATTTTTTTTTGTTTTTGTTTTATTACTGATATTCATTTCATTTGCACTTTTTTTTTTTTACATTTTATAGCAGGGTTTTCTATCTGGTATCAGCTCTAAGAAATTTTAATTTACACAATGTATTTTACATTCGCAGATGACATTCACTTTGTTTAGGGGGGGGACCATGTCCTGATGTATCCGTGTCAAGTAATAAAATCACAGAGAATCACAGTGAACCTCCCACTGTGCTGCAGATTACATGTCTTGTCTTATAGTGAAGGTACATGACAAAACTGCTGTACATGCAAAGTCGCTGTACAGTACACTTCAATTAATGTGAGTTTTAGAGCAAAAGTACCTGTGAGACATTTTAGTTCTCTTAATGCTACATGATTCTATATAGCGTTAGCATATTGTGAGATGACTGGCAACCTGCTTGTAACGTGAGTCTTTATATTGGTGCCAAGCTCATACAGTTTACTTGAGTCTCCAAGGCTCACCCATAGTTGTGACTTCAATTATCTAAAAGCCTTCATTAGCTCTAAAATAAAACAAAAACATACATAAATCATACGTGGAAAAAATGCAAAAACAAAGGATATAGTTGAAGTTCTGAACTCAACTCCGCTGGACGCTGTACACAGGCACTTGAACTGTGGTACACTCGCTGAGTGCAATCATATTATATCTAGTAAGTGCTACAAAATAACATCACTTAGAAAAAAATACTTTCAAAAGTGTGGTTCCATTCATAATACAAACAAACTAAAAATGTCAGGACAAAAACAATTTAGAGCAACAGAAACGGGGTCAATATAACCCAATCTTCAATCCCGTCTTGCATATTTTTCAGTGTATAGGCGGGCTGCATTCTTACAAAGAGTGCCTCCTTCACAACCAGTTGGAGAAGGAGAATCCGTCAGTCCAGAGAGGATGAACGCACTGCTGGAGGGCTGGTTGGGCCTCGGGGGGAGGTGGATCTGAGCTTTTTCTGTTTTTTCCCACCTTTAAATCAACTGTCTGGTTACTCGTACTGTAGCAGTCTGCTTTAATGTCACTGGATGAATCACATCGGCTCTCTCAAAAGAAGACCGAATCACTCACTTGTGTGTGTATGTGTGTGTGTGGTCACATGTTCACACCACATCAGCCCCAGAGCTGCAAACTACAGCAGACCTTTATTTGTATCCATTCATCATGTCGCAGTGATTCATGAATCACAAGTGAAGAGAGTGGAAAATTGAATTTTTTCGAGGCGTTTGTGATCGTGTGATCAATCCGTGCAGCGCCGCTGAACTCTTAACGACTTCATTTGC
The DNA here is from genome assembly GCA_031762435.1 of Hypsolebias longignatus. Taxonomy (NCBI): domain Eukaryota; kingdom Metazoa; phylum Chordata; class Actinopteri; order Cyprinodontiformes; family Rivulidae; genus Hypsolebias; species Hypsolebias longignatus. The sequence goes on along the minus strand of JARVGV010000412.1, from coordinate 27,978,363 downwards.
GTTGTTTTCTTCTCTGTGCAGGACATTTCCTATCCATCTCTAAGCCTAACAAAGGACGCTAACAAGCAAAACGTTCTTTCTGTAAAGTTACTGTTTGAATCTTTGTCACATCCGTGCCGAGAACTGGATGACTGAACTGATTGCGCTTGTTAAAAATGATGTTTTGACGTGTTCCCTTTACAAAACCGTAGAACTGTTAGAAATTATGATAGTTTTTTTTGTTGTTTTTTTTTTTTTACAAAACCAGGCTGTTTCCTGTTATATCTCATCTTTCTTGTAAACAAACTAGATCCTTAAATGGAAAGAAACAAATTTACAGTCTCATCTACATCATTTAAACAATGTCTTTAAACCTGTTTTTTATATAATAAACTTCAAATCCACGTCTTTAACAAGTGGTTTTTGAAAATCGTAGCCTATTTTTGTGTGCATGGCTTGCAAATTGTATTTTGTATACATTATTTTGGTGCCTGCTTTTTACCCATTATGACAGTTGCCTCCATGTTTATGATTTAATCTACTGAAGTACACTTTAGAAATGAAGTCAGGCAGATTTAAATCACTTTTTTTGTTTTCAGTTATCAGTTAACATCAACATGGTTTTCTGACATGGACATTTACCTCAGATGTTTTGAGTTAGAGGAGAGCTCCTGTGTGACTTTAAAGTTCTTTGAGACTGGTTGAAGATGTTTGGACAACTTTGTAAATACTTCAAGAAAAAAGATGTTGCACAATTTTTTAAAACATTCGAACCTCTAAAAAAACAGGACTGCATGATGCTGCAACTTCCACGAGGAAGTTAAGAACATTCTACAGATGTTCATAAATGTTTTTCACAAACTTTTTGCAGCCCTGTGAGATATCAATCTAAAATATGTATTTATAAGGGATGGAAGAAAAGGCAAGAATATAGGTACTGGTCATAAAATTAGAATATCAAGAAAAAGTTGATTAATTTCTGTAATTCCATTCAAACGGTGAAACTTGTATACTATTATATTCATTCATTACACATAGAATGATATATTCAAAATGTTGTTTTTAATGTTGATGATTATAACTGACAACTAATGAAAACCCCAAATTCAGTGTCTCAGAAAATTTGAATATTGTGAAAAGGTTCAATATTGAAGACGCCTGGTGCCACAGTCTAATCAGCTAATTAACTCAAAACACTTGCAAAGGCCTTTAAATGGTCTCTCAGTCTAGTTCTGTAGGCTACACAATCATGGGGAAGACTGCTGAGTTGACAGTTGTCCAAAATATGACCATTGACACCTTGCACAAGGAGGGCAAGACACAAAAGGTCAATGCTAAAAAGTCTGGCTGTCCACAGAGCTCTGTGTCAAGCAGAGAGGCAAAGGGAAGGAAACAATGTGGTAGGAAAAAAGTGTACAAGCAATAGGGATAACTGCACCCTGGAGAGGATTGTGACATAGAACCCATTCCAAAATGTTGGGGAGATCCACAGAGTGGACTGCAGCTGGAGTCAGTGCTTCAAGAACCACCATGCTCGGATGTATGCAAGACAAGGGCTTCAGCTCTCACATTCCTTGTGTCAAGCCACTCTTGAACAAGAGACAGTGTCAGAAGCATCTCACCTGGAACTGCTGCTGAGGGTCCAAAGCTATGTTCTCTGATGAAAGTGAATTTTGCATTTCCTTTGGAAATCAATGCCCCAGATGGAGGAAGAGACGAGAGGCACAGAATCCATGTAGCTTTCTCAAGCAATGTGAATTCTGTGCCTCTCCTTGACATTCAGTGACAAGTTTCCACAGTCAGTGATGGTTTAGGGTGCCATGTCATCTGATGGTGTTGGTCCACTGTGTTTTCTGAGGTCCAAGGTTAACAAAGCCATCCACCAGGAAGTTTTAGAGCACTTCCTGCTTCCTGCTGCTGGCCAACTTTATAGAGATGCAGATTTTGTTTTCCAACAGGACTTGGCACCTGCACACAGTGCTAAAGCCACCAGTACCTGGTTTAAGGACCATGGTATCCCTGTTCTTAACTGGCCAGCAAACTCGCCTGACCTTAACCCCATAGAAAATCTAGGGGGTATTGTGAAGAGGAAGATGTGATACACCAGACCCAACAATTCAGAAGAGCTGAAGGCCACTATCAGAGCAATCTGGGCTCTCATGACACCTGAGCAGTGCCACACAGACTGATCAACTCCAGGCCATGCCGCATCGCTGCAGTTATCCAGGCAAAAGGAGCAACAACTAAGTATTGATGCTGTACATGCTCATACTTTTCATGTTCATACTTTTCAGTTGGCCAACATTTCTAAAAAAAAAAAAAAAAATTTTAATTGATCTTAAGTAATGTTCTAATTTTCTGAGAGGGTTTTCATTAGTTGTCAGTTACAATCATCATCAACATTAAAAGAAATAAACATTTGAAATATATCAGTCTGTGTGTAATGAATGAATATAATACAAAGTTTCACTTTTTGAATGGAATCACTGAAATAAATCCACTTTTTCATGATATTCTAATTTTATGGCCAGCACGTGTAGATGTTATTATTATTACTGTATTGAGTTTTCAGCTACGGGCTTCAGATCTAGATCTTGATGTACAAAGACAGTTTTATGTTCATTCTTGTTCTCACTTGCCCCCTCTTGTCTTTTGGTTTGACTCGCATTGACTTGGTATAAAAAAAGGCAACAGGGTTGAAAATGAAAACTAAATAATAATAATAGCGTGTGTGTTGTCATCATTGTGTTTCCATACAATGGCAAAATTGGCTCTCTGCATTTAGCCCATCCACCCCCAGGTGGAGCAGTGGGCAACTACTGAAAGCACCAGGGGAGCAATTGGGGATAGGGTGTCCTGCTCAGCGACACCATGAGATATTCAATGACTGGGGATCGAACCTGGGACTTTTGGGTCTTGAGTTGGCTGCCCTGCCTCTAGCCCATCTCGGCCCCATTATTTTAAATATTTAGGATAAAAAGATATACAAAACTGGTTTGGGCAAAAATACATTATTTCATGTCTAAAGGAAGATACAAATGGGTGTCAACAATGTTTTTTTATCTCCATCTTCATCTTCTACTGCTTTTTTCAGGGTCTGGTTGAGGAGACAACAGGTCCAGGAGAGAAATCCAGACATCCCTTACTTCAGCAACACTCCCCACCTCCTTCTAGGGGATCCCAGGACATTCCCAAAGCAGAGATGATTTATGATCCCTCCAGCGAGTTCAAGGCCCTGGGGTCTTTCCAGTTGGACTTGCCTGGGAAACCTCCAAAGGGAGGTGTATAGGAGGTATTCTAATCATCTGATCAGAAGGCCTCCTGGACCACCCAAATCACCTCAACTGACTCATTGTGAAGGAGTAGCTGATCTACTCAAAGCTCCCCCAGGATGACGACGCTCCTCGCCCCATCTCTAAGAGCCCGGCCACCCTATGAAAAACTTGGTCATTCTACACCACAACCGACGTAAGCGACACCCTCATTACTGAGGACGAGGCCCCGATCGATCCAGATACTTGACCGAAGACGAGGACTTCTTCTGGTTCCTTCTGAACCAACCCAAATGTCAAGAATGTCCATTAAAATGTCCACCTGTTGCAATCACCTGTTGGGCAGTGTGTAATCAAATCAACAGTTTTATACCTTTTTTCTTTCAACATGCCAGCTCCATCATAATTCCATGTCCTGTTAGTTAATATTTTCTGAAAGCCTCAATAATCTGTCGAACTACAACAATAAGAATCCTGAGAATCCACCTGTAAAGAGCGAATGCAGTCAAGCTTGGCTACAGTGCGTTTCCTTTACATGGTATCTAAGACTTCTACAGTTACTGCTAGCAGCAGGAGCGGGGACCGTGTGGAAGTGACCTTCTACAAGCAAAGGTACCACAGGTGAGCATATACTAAGTACTTTATATCACAGGTGTAGTACATGTCAGAGGTCTCACACTTGGATAAAAGATCTATAATGTCACACTGGAGCTTCGGCAAAGCTGCGATAAATTGTTGGTGTCTGCAGCGTTAATCCTGACAGGAGTGGATAAACGAAGCTGAAACCCTGAGGTAATTACTACCTGCCTGTCAGGATGGATCCCAAATAGACTTTGTGTTGACGTGAGCACCAACGACAAAACGCTACTCCCTAAGCACTGTTTATCACTCTGCTACACTGATGAGCTCGTACGCAAAAGCATGAGCATGTGAAGGTGGAGGTTCTTTCATCTTCTCCTCTCAGAGGAGTGTCCCAATTTTCTGCTCAGAATGCGTAAATGGCTCTAGATGGGATTCCGCTCTGCAGATTGCTTCAGTCCCATTCTCAGATTAATTAGTAACATCGTCTCTCCTTTTCATTCCACAGACGGCTTCCCTTCCCCCTTTGTCTCGGGGAGTCAAAGCTTCGCAGTCCAGGGACGTTCCTCTCGCGTTGCTCGTCCAGAGGAGTGTGAAAGCAGCCGGCCGAATCCGCTCCACGCATTTGGGTGCGTCACGTTACGAACAAGAAATTGCAGAAATACAATCCCTGGAGGCACTGAGAGGAGGGAGTTCATGTAGGTGAGGCAGGGGTGGAACCATCTCACCGAGCAATATCAAAGCTGATCACTGAGCAGACGGAAAAATAATGACCTTTCATCCAAATGAGTCACTTTCAGCAGCCAGTTACACAAATATGTTAGGAGATAATATGGCAAGAAACAGCTTGGTGGTTAAATAATATGGGAAGAATAAACTGCAGAAGAGGATGGGAGCGACTCATGGCACCCCCGCTGCTTTTAGTACCACTGATGACGATGGGTGTCTAATAGAGCAAATCCTACGGAGAGGGACCGAGGATCATCTGAGAGTGGGACGCCGCAGAGAAATATGTGAGAGGAGCAAAAAAAAAACGCCCTGATTTTTCTAATACAGAGAAGAATAAAAGCCCGTTCTGCTTATTCGCCCTTCGAGCACAAACGTTTCATGGCAGCTGATCGAGAAATGAAAAGAGGAATGGGATAAGCCGGCAGCTACTGACGATTATCATGTCAACAGGTTCTTGTGTTTTATATTGCATGGATTTGTTGTCCAGGCACGCTGCAGACAGAGTTCAGCTTCAACGGCAGCGATGAAGACTTTCAGGCTGTGGCCCAAAGGAGTTGGAAGGTCCGTGTTAAGTCCAGTGGATTTTCTGTGGCCACATCAGTAATCATCCAAAGTCTGTTTATTTGCTCTGTCCGCCGCACCCCTCCCCCCACCTTTCCTTCAGTTTTGGTCCGTGGTTCAGTTCTCAAGTCTTTTCTCCTTGTCCTCAGTCCTAACGTTTCACGTCCTCCATCCTTTTCCTCAGACTTCAGGCGGAGGCGAGTCGGGCTCGGGGCTGCCATCCACACTCACCACTGCAAAGAGAAGAGAAAAACAGACGGTTCAACTTCATTGTTTCTCACGACTAGGCAAACCAGAAGGATGTCTTCATAGACGAACTGTAAGAAGGTGGTGAATCATTGAGCTTTGAATGTTGTGAGAATAGTGAAGGAGTACTTTTGAAACGAAGACCAGTTCTTCACTAATTATTTTTCATCACTGGCACGCTTTTAGACCTGGACATTTTCCTCCCATGTTTTCTCTACACTGATGCTGATCAATGGCGACCCAATTCCAGCTCTTGGATCTTTTCTTTCGTCAACTGTCACCAGGCGGACGACACGCAGCAGAAACATGCTGACGTCTCGCCACATCCTTCATGACACCGATGTTCTGCCTCGCTGTGTGGTTAAGCCAGTATAAATCACCATGAAGCACAGTTCCTGGCAAGGACCCTCCAGTTAGAAAGTCTACCAACACTTTGCACAGACGTCAGAAGTCTCTGTTCACCATTTGGATCACATACTGCGATTTAATTTATAGCCTCAATTCCAAAGACTTTTGGGTGCTAAGTAAGATGTTAGTTTGTTTCCAGTTCTGCAGGGAAACCTTGGACTTCCTTTGTCTGCCAGACCCGGTTCTGGACTGCGGTCTGTGAGGGCAGCTGTTATTACATCAAGCTGCTAGCAGGACCTGCTAAGCTGTTAACAAGACCATGCTGCTTAGAACAGAACCATGATGTTGAAGGAACCTCATTGCTAACCAAATCACACTGTAGATGTATTTTTCAACTCTGGTGCCTTGTTTTTAGTATTTTAGTAGTATTTGCAGTATATTTTTTAGTATATTAGTAGTATTTTTAGTATGTTTTTAGTATTTTAGTAGTATTTTAGTATAAGTATCTTAATAGTATTTTAGTATGTTTTTAGTATTTTTGTAGTATTTTAGAATGTTTTAGTATTTTAGTAGTATTTTAGTATGTTTTAGTATATAGTATTTTTAGTTTTTTAGTATATTTTAAGTATTTTAATAGTATTTTAGTATGTTTTTAGTATTTTTGTTGCATACTTTGGTATTTCTTGTTTGTTTGTTGTTTTTTTTTTTTTGTTGACCTTGCGTTGATTTTGCAAATGACAAATAAACCAAACCTGAACCTCTGAGTTGCAAAGGATTGAAATGTGTTGCTGCTAATAAATTCAAAATTAGCTTATGGTTAAAAAAAAAAAAAAAAAAAAAAAAAAAAAAAAATTTGATTCAGTGTTTGATATTTTTACTACGTTTCATTCTGAATAAAATATGAGTTTATGAGATGTGCAAATCATTGTATTCTGTTTTTGTTTACATTTTAACCCCCCCAAAACATTTTTGGAATTGTTCTTATTGTCCATTGTTTTATTGATTTATTTTACAAATCATTGCCTCTACTGAATGTGACAACATGGCACTTTATAAATGTGTTACATGTCATTGCTGTGCATTTTAGAGTATTTTAGTTAAATAAATGACAGGCTTAAGAGTTGTATGACTTGTTCTTTGTAGAAGGGTTTCCCCTTTAATTCCTGCCAGGCAGGATTATTTACACAAAATAGGTACTCTTCCTTTTTTACTGAAACAAGTCATAAGTCACTTCTTTGGTTTTACTGAAGCTGTGTTAGTAATTTGTTACATGACGCAGCAACATTGTATAAAGTTACATGTGACTGAACGACCGAGGGCAGAACTGTTGAGCTCCTGATTGTGCATCAGTCTCTTGTTCAAACCTCTAAGTGTTTAGAGCATCTCAACTGTAGTCTGGCAGAAGTTGATTGTCGCGCTGAAATAAACACTCTCCTGCCATGCGGGGGTTTCAGTGAGTTTTATCATCGTTTCCCTGCGGCTTTCACCTCAAGACCTGGTTGATTTTTCTCCTGGACCTGATGAAAGCCAGTCAGCAGCATAATATATAATCTGTGTGTCTGTTGATGTTGACTTTTTAGTCACTTTTAACATTTCAATGCATCTAAATCCTGATTTTTTTTGCTCTAACCTTGACGATCTTTCACAGTTTTTGACTTTTGAGGTCAAACAAAGGACGGGGATGTGCAGTTGGACTGTATGAACGAGGGCTTCCAGCCTTGTTTACATTTTAAACACCATCTATATGCATGATTGTGTGTGTGTGTGTGTGGGGGGGGGTGAAGGGCAGGGAGAGGGGCTGCACATATAGATGGCTCTTTGATGAGCTGACAGAAATGAGGCCAAGCACTCTTCGTGAAGGAGCTCTCACCCCTCACAACCGACTCATGCAAGGAATACCCCCACCCCACCCTCGTCTGAAAGGTGTCACAGCTGCAGACATTTCTTCTATTTCTTTTTATAAAAGCTTATTTATTTTATGAACGGAGTCTTTAGCATTGCTTTACCTACCAGTAAAATATGGTTGACTAACAGCAGGAAACCATCTAGTGATTATAATGGATGAACGTCCCCCCACCCTTGTGTGTTTTAGAGGTTGTAAAGGAACCAACCCCCTCCTGCACAAGAACACAGTAATAGCTTCCACACAGACAATGTTGCTAAAGCCAATTATCACCTGATAAACACTATCGCTACATCCGATTTAGAACGGTAACACAGACCCGGTCTGGATCGCATCTTTAAACGCTGCTAATGAACAAACAAGCTAACGAGCCGACGGGGTTAAAATTATCAAAACAACTGCCAAACTGCAAAACATATTTCTATAGGCGTATTATTATATTGTGTCAATGTTGATTCAGCATTATCGCCTGTTTATAATTCCCTCCACAGATCTTCCACTTGCTCTTTTTGTTGTAAAATGTTACTTTTAGCTTGTTAATTTTAGCATTTAGCTATGGTTATGTTGATTTTAGCTCAGGTCAGTGGCAGCTCCTTTGCAAAAATATTAATGGAGTGAACATTAATTTCCTGAATCACTAACCACAAAAATTTTACAAATTGTAAGAAAGGATATATGTTTAATATTTAATTTACTGTATTGATGTGTGTGTGTGTGTGTGTGTGTGTGTGAGGGGGTGTCTACAAAGTTGTGTCTTTTTTTCTTCTTCCCGCGGGTCGAGGCTGTGTCTCGTGATAAACGGCCTGGTCTAATAAATCAGAAAATGGGCACCACCCACCTCCAGCCAACAGGTGCACAGCTTCCTGGACTGGATTTCTAATAAGATTTAATATAATAATTCTGAAATATTACTCCAGATTAACACAGTTAAATGGGAGGGAAAGGTTAATAGAAGTAACTCTAAGAAAAAAAAGGTGAAAAAAAAAATGATGTTACACAAAATATCATCACTGATTTCAATAGAAGATCCAGATGGGTTTTGGATGTGCAGACATTCAATTACAAGACACTGTTTAACCCATTGACCCACCACAGCTGCATAAACCACAGATTATTGTTTAAAAATATACCACGCCACAGATTATTGTTTAAAGTTCTACCACGTTGGTGAAAATGTCCCATATTTGACTTTCCTCTGTTCTTCTCAGTTTTCTGTTTTCTGCTGCGATCCCGTCTGTGCTCCAACAGAATCTCTGCACTGTTGAACTCAGCAGGTTTCACTGCAGCTGCTCCTGAGTTTCAGCTCATGTCAGGGCTATGAAGTGGCCGTATCAATGTGCTAAAAACAGCCGAATGTGTCCACAGAGCAGAAAACTATACGTGCCAAATGAAACTGCATTAGACCCGCCTGTTGGGATCACTGGTGCCACGTTTGGATCCGCTTGACGAGCGTGGGTCGTTGAACTATTCAGGCCCTGGCCTCCCTGGCAAAAGAGATCTGTGATCTCAATGGGCTCCGACTGGTTAAATAAAGGTTAATAATGCTATTGTGAGAATGCTGTGTTTTTTTATCTATACATTTTCTTTACCCACTTTTTCCTTTCCAAGTGGCAGAGGAGCTGGAGCCTCTCTCCAGCAGTCACTGTGCAAGAAGCAGGGGGCAACCTGGACAGATTGCATGTCCATCACAGGGAGACAAACAACCATTCTGACTCATGCTTACACCTAGGGACAAATTAGAGTTGTATTTTAACATAACATGCACGTTTTTGGTCTGTGGGAGGGAACTGGAGCACCTGGGGAATACACATGTGCACGCGGAAGCTGTTTTTGTTACATAAACTGAATATAAATGTTGAAGGAAGGTGAACGGATCTGTGATGGGCATGCCTCATGTCTGTTTCTGCTGTGTCACCATTTTATTGATGCTTTAAACACTTAGTGGTCATAGTTTTAGTGCGCACGAAGAAATTAAGGCTCTGCATGAAGGAAAGCTGGAAACTAATGAACAATTCGATCACAGTTTGTATTCAGATGAGTAAGTGGGTCATTAACACATTTAAAGGGACTGTTCAAGCTCTAATGATGCCAAACTTTGTGTTTATTCTTCTTAATGCCTTCCACCAATGGAAGTAAATAAGTGTATCGTAAATTGCTTTACAATAGATCAGTCAAGTGCATAATGTTGGTTCTCAGCCAGACTGCATTTAGTAAGTTCATCTTACAAAACCTTTTTCGATTTTGTCTGGCTTCACGGCAAAATATGTCCTGCGGGCTGCACTCACAATAATTTCTCAGGCCCTACGAGACCAATAAACGCAGAGTTGTACGCCTGGTGAAGACAAGTTCAGAGCAGGTACAGCCCAATGGTGTATTTTATCAGCAATATTACGGAACAAATCAGAAACGGTGTAAAACAACGATTGCTCTAAATTTTAAAGATGGTATTAATTGGGGAAAAAAAACAAACTAATGCTTAAAGGAGGAGGGCATTATTTTACAACAGTTCCTTTTTTTTAGATAATCGAAGCATTCCACATCTCCTGTTTCCGTTTTTGGCGGGAACATTTAAGGGTCAGTCCTGCTGCCAGGAAATATATTGTTTTTAATCTCAGGCTGTAGGAATGTGTTCCTACTCAGATTACAAAAATAAATAAAATAAAGCGTTGCACAACCCTGAAGACATTTCAGTGATCCACAGCAGAACTAGATCTTGATTTATCTGAACTTTTTGCCAAGGCAAAGTTAAAAACTCGGTCTGTAATACAGCAACAGTCGTTATTTTCCAGGCTTGTGGGGCAAAGCAGCTTCACTTAAGAACACAAAGATTGATTTGAGGATTATTAGACTTTGATAAAGGCTTGCAGCCAAATGACAGCTTACCTATCTGTTCCTGTGTGTGTGAGCGTGAAGGCTGGGGCTGGACTTCAGCCTGCGCTTGCTGCTGCTGCTCCTGCAGACTCTGCGTGTCCACCGAGATGCCGCTGTCACTGTGCAGCTTCTCTCCTTCTGGTGTCACCATCTGGTTATTCGTAGCCGTCCGGTTATTAGCTGCTTGTTTGTTTTGTTTGCAGCTATTCCATCTGTAAATGTATAAATATATATATAAACATACACACACAAAAAAAAGCTCAAACTACAAAGTTTTCTAAGATTCTACAATAGTGCAAATGATCGTATGTAACATGAGCAATTTAATTTGTCATTTAAAGGAGCAGTAAAAAAAGATTCTATTGAGACATTAATTTGGGATTATTTATTGACATCTAGAGGCAAAGCAACAGATTACAGCCTTAATCTGTTTTATGCTTTATTTAATACACAGCACCTGCATGGTTAAAAATTATAATCGGCTTTCAAGTTATCTGTTTACATAGATGTTTTTTTAATCTGTTAATATAGATGTTTTCAATCTGTTAGCATAGATGTTTTTAATCTGTTTACATAGATGTTTTTTAATCTGTTTACATAGATGTTTTTAATCTGTTGACAGATTTTTTAATCTGTTTACATAGATGTTTTTTAATCTGTTAATATAGATGTTTTCAATCTGTTAGCATAGATGTTTTTAATCTGTTTACATAGATTTGTTTAAATCTGTTAACATAGATGTTTTTAATCTGTTAACAGATGTTTTTATCTGTTTACATAGATGTTTTTGGCTATGTTTACATGTTTATAATCAGCTTTCAAGTTATCTGTTTACATAGATGTTTTTGAATCTGTTTACGTATACATTTTTGAATGTTTGCAGAAATGTTTTGAATCTTTATATGTTTTTGAATCTGTTAATCTGTTGAATCTGTTGGTTTTCAGCAGGAATCACAGTTTCGTTTGCTAATTGTCAATCATGCAACATTTTAAAAATCAGGAATACAACTTATGTGATATATATGTATTTATTTTTAAATCAAATTTGAATTGAATTTGAATGTGCCTACTGTAAATATGTCATCTTTGTTTGTTTTGGAACTTTGTCAGGATTGTCTTATTTTTGTAATGATCAAAATTGGTAAAAGTTTACTGCAGCAGTTTTGCAGATATATTAAAGATCATTGTGAGATGCAGGTCTGCACTCAATGTAAACAGAGCACTCCAATTAGTTGAAAACCCAGTTGAAAACCACCTGGAAGGTTGAGTCATCAAACGATTGTCCTACATTGAGCTATCCTAACTCTGTGCAAGTTTATAAAAGAAAAACATGGCTGGTAAGTTTAACCTATTTTCAGTCATTTTGGCTGTTTCTATAGGAGCAAATGCATGAAGTTGTTGCCATTTGGATTAGAAATCCTTGATTTAAAGACACATTGTTAATATGAGAGAAACATTGTGCTGGACTTTATGATTAATCTTTTGATCCAGTCTGCTTGACTTTGCAGTGAGTACCTTTAAGGATCAAACACATATTTTATGATTTCTGTTGTTTTAGGCACTTTGTTGGAAGAGTTAGTAAAATAGTCATAAAAAAATGCAAATGCTTTATTCAACAATGTCTCGTCTGGTGGAAGACGGATGACTCAGAATCCCAGCTGAATTATTTATGATGTTTTGAATGAGACAGTGCAGTTAACACCTCCGCTTATGAATTATTGTCTTGTAAAAGTTCACATCATTTTCTTCTGTAAATGCATGATGAAGAGTACATGTGGAGTGTTTGCCTCATGTGTGCATGTGTGTGTGTGCTGATAAATCTGGCACTCACATTTCCCCTGGTTGGCACATTTCAAACGATCAATGCCTCTAATGAGCTTGTTTACTTGTTTCAGACGTGTTTCAGTTTGCGTTTGTTGAAGCTGTAGCTTTGTGTCCTCGCTGATGCGTTTGTGATCTCTGTAATGCATTAACTGTTTGTTTTGTTTTTTTAAGGAAAACCTCATTAACTTCATTTTTGAAGAAGAAGAAGTGGGTCAAAACACTTCAACCACAACCGGATTGAACATTTCTTCACTTTATTGCTATTTTTGAGCTGGATGTTTCCTGGAGGAACATCTGCTTCAAGCAGCTTTGCCTCAGGCGACTTTCTGCCCTTCTGTCCTGGATTATGTGTTGCTCAAACAACAAACTCATTTGTGATAATCTCATTTTTTTTGTTTTGTTTCCCTCACCTTTTAAACACAATGTACGCCACCAGGCCCACCACCACTGCAGCCAGGATGGAGCAGTAGATTGGGATGAGGTTTTCGTTCAGGCCTTGGCCGATGAAGTGAGGAGAGCCGGCGCTGGACGTGGTCGTCTCTCCGCTCGGCAGCGGGTTGTCTGACACATCGAGGGCGAGGTAATCATCTGAAGATGAAAGTGGCTCAGTGGTGGGAGGGTCATATGTAGGGAGGTTAGGATCTGTATGGGAAAAAATAAGAACAAAAGGATCCGTAAGTCAAAGATGGTGCATGAATGTTTAACTGTAAAATGATGCTGCGCAAACGCTTTGAGCCAAACGCTAACGATGAAATTGATCACGCTCTTCCTGGGAGATATCTTCAGCTGAATCAAGACAAAATCAAATTATAAACTGTATTTGGAGTTCTGCCCTGCCAGCTCCCTGCAGCCACATCTGAGCACCAATCTGCAGCACCTGAGGATCATCAGCTTGATAAGCAAGAGGAGCATAAAAGGCTGCAGAGGACATCCAGCAGGCGCTGAAGCACTACCTGCCCATGATAGTCCTGTTCTAGCCATTTACATGTCAGTTAAACTATACAGTAACAAATTGTATATTTCTCCATACTTTCAGAGTCCCTGGTGTCCTCCTGTCCCCTGGATTCTCTCCGGTGCCTCCTCAGCTGCCTCCACACCTTCCCATCACTTGCCTGCCTCCTGCCTGGAACCTTTGTTCTGATGTGCACCTTCTTCGCCCTGGAACTATTGGGTCAGCTCTCCCCACAACTAACACCTCTACCGTAAGAAAGAGCCGCAACAACATTAACACCCCCTGCCGACAGACCAGCAACCATCTCCCTGCTCTTCAGGGTTCCAGCTCCCTCACCAACACAATCAATGACTTAGCTGAGTCTTGGTATGTTCTCTTTGGTCCTTGTAACTGGATGGTTTAGCCATAATCGTTACAGTCTAGCATCTTTTGAAGGATTGTCTCTCATCGTCTGCCTTCATACCAGAGAGTTGGAGACTAAAACCATCTGACAGTTTGATGCTAAGTGATGGTTTTAGCTGCTGTGGTGTAACCTTGAAAACAGCTTTGGATGCAACATCACGACGTGTCATGCTCCGAGTGTATGTTATGGATGACTCTTAGCTACTACCACATCAAACATTGTTTAGATTTAGACTCAAAAAATAACCCTTATTGTCTGATAATTCTCAATCAGGTCATCTGGACAGTTTCTTTTTAGTAGAAACGTTTCACCCTCACTCCAGAGGGC